>JAIGNY010001194.1:670000-927500 GCA_020152595.1 Chiridota heheva
TCTGACTATCTGACTATCAGACTGTGGAAAGTTGACGTCTTCATCCTCACATTCTTTATGTTTTCACTATCTAAATTATTCTTCCTTGAACTTTCTTCTGGTGGTATATTATAAATACCCTTCCTAGATTCAGTTTTACTACTTTTTTGACATATCCTATGCTTTTTAAGGCACAAAAATTGCAGGACAAAACATGGTAGAATAAATAAAGACTTCGAGGAATCTGAGGTTATGACATCACAACTAGTCTGAATTCAGTTGTGTCTACAAAAAATGATACTAAACTTTAAACTTAGATACCTCCTTAACGGAATAAGATTTTTGAATGCTTTCTTTAATATTTTTTCTTTTAAAATCCTCTTCATATCAGATAGGCCTAAACTTGCTTGACCCCTGAACTAATCCTTTAAACTTTAAATCATAAAATAATATGAGAAGCAAATAAGGGGTCAACCATTATGATTATTTAAGAGGCCATCATGCAGGGGTGTAGGAAGCTTTCAAAAAATGGGGTACGGCGACCTCTTACAGGGGGCACTTTTCAGTAAACTTGAAGTGGTGAAGTAGAAGTAGAGTATGGGCACTTCATTTAAAGAAAAGGGCACTTTTCCAATAATGTCACATTCCTCACGTACATGGGACTGTCAAAAGTCAGCAGTTTACTATTGGGACAGTAAATGAGAGACACTTTTTATTTTCAAAAGGGGCACTTTTGTCATTTTTCTTCAATCTGTTAATAAAAAGATTAATTATAATCAGATAATAAGGGGACTTAAATTTGTTTTGATATTTCAGATAACACTTTTTATTACATCTGTAAAGGGGCACCTTTAAATCTTACAAAGAAAATGCATGGTGGAGAGCACATCAGTTTATGTCATGACAATGGGTCCATATAGTAAGTTTTGCCCTGCAATGGACATTTCAACGATGCCCTATAATGAAAATTTGTGGTGGCTTGCACACCTTAGAAAGGCCCTATTTTGAAAAGTTTTTACAAATTACAGAATTATGAGATGGGAAAACAAAGGTAGGCAGAGGTGAAGGTTTTTATTACTGAAAAAGTGTCTTTTATGTATTTTTATTTCCATTTGCTTGAGAACTTTTGTCCGATTTTCATAACATATTGGTTAAAGGTTGTTACCGGAGTCTCAATTTTTGAGCCATTTAATCTTCCTGCCATGTTATGTCCAAATGCATACATTGGTTTTGCCTGAATTATCCAGCCACATACGCTCATTACTAAACCAAAGATGTCGGTTGACCCCCTTCAACCAAGTGACTCAACGGCTCCCCAAAAGGCATAAAAGGAAAAAGGAGCTACAAAATTTGCTAAAACGTCCGCAAATTTGGCTAAAAAGGACCAGATGTTGACCTTTTTTTGCTCTTCAGTCAAATTTAGTCAATTTTGGAGATAAAAATAAGGACAGCAGCCATTTTTTTCGTTATACGATCCCCAATCTGCCAATTTAAATGGCAGGCTGCTATACACCGCTGGCATGTTATCTAGGATGTGTTTAGACTGGGTTTAAACGGCACGAATACAACAACGATGGTTGTTTGGGGCCCAAAATTCATGATTGTACTCAGAAGCTAATGCCCGTGGGCTTACCCATACTCATGTCTGTTCTATTCAACATCCTGCAACAAGGCGTGGAATCAGGACACACCGACTATAAAATTTCGACAAGGCCATGATGTAATAAAGGCCTATGGGCCTGTCCTGAGACCATCTACGCCATATATATTGTTCGTGATTTCTTTTACTTTAAAGTATGGATACTACTGTACTAATGATAATAAATTTCAGTACTATCGATAAGTTCCACATCTGATTTTGTTTTGAACTGATAAACAAACAAATTTAAGATGTATACAAATCCGCAACTCTAGCTGTAGAGTAAAAACGGTTGCCCAACACACTGTAAGGGAAATCTCGGATAATTAAAGTCCCATCGTCAATATAGGTTTGCAAAAACCATGAAATGTATGGTATTTAACTTCAATACAAACTAGGATTGATGCATAATGCATATCCAACTGATAAACAGATAAAGTATAACAATTTGCATTCACTCCATATATAGATACCATGGAAAAATACAAAGGCAAAGGCAACGATGCCATTGAATACACCAGACACCAATTCAGCATTCTTCCAAACATTATGAAGCGGTACCTGGCTATCAGTTGCAAATGCCATTAGCCATACGGTTTTATTGTTATGCAATTTGTTTGGGGCATTATGTTGAGAGAGAGAGAGAGAGAGAGAGAGCGAGGGAAAGAAAGAGGGGTGGGGGGTGGGGAGAGCTTAGTCTCCGTTGTTTTACACTTGTTCCCATCAGAACTTATGACCTGATGACATTGTCTATTTTCTTTAATGATGACAAAAATCCTTCGATGTTACTTAATCTAATGTTTTTTTAATCTAATTTTTATTATACATCAGTGTGTCAGCCTGCATGACCTCTATATAATGCTCTTCTTATTTACGATATTATAGAAGAGACAAAGCTGATGTACTTTACAGTAAATTGTTCCGACTTATGAAATGCGGGATCCTAGTTTTCTAAAACGACGATCACAACCATATGCATCTAACTGTCTGACCAAAAGATTCGAAGTTACGTATATGCATATTCAAGCGACATCTGAACCAGGGCCCAGGAAGCTGGGCCCAGGGCTGTGCCCCCATTTTTCCAGGGGGCCAAATACACATTTTTGTCATCCTAATAATGAAGGTCTAACGAATTGATTTTGAAGAGTCAGGTTCATGGCTTCTTTCCTTCTGGAAATCATGAATTTTCGGAAAATATCCTTAAAATTTTCTTCATTATTGTGAAATTTGCCTCAATTTCGTGTTATTTCCTACATTTTCCGGAAAATTGTTTTTCAATTTCCCAGAAGTTTTTATAAAATTTATGAAATTTTCCTTAAATTTTTGTAAAATATTGGATTGCAACGGATTGTTTACCACCATGTGAGTCACCCTGCCACCCCACCCCCACGTATTGCCTCTTTGTTATTAATCGGATCTAAACCACCCGATGTAATAAAGGAACAAAATGAATACTTTTTTTAATGAATACAATAATTATTGTTTGGTCCATAATTGACAATAATTCAGTCTGATGCGGAAAGAAGGGGCCATCATAACTCTGTAGGACCTAGATTTTTTTTAGTTTAAGTTTCCCCAATTGGATACCCCCCCCCCCCCACCCGTCTGTCTTGAGCCTTCGGTGATGCAAGATGATATGATATTTAGCTATCAAATTTGATAAATTACGGAGCTTATGGATCTTCCATGTTTAACATTTTTTGGTTTTAATTATTATTTTTTCTTCTTTTTTGGAATGTGTGAATGATTATTCAGTTCTCGGCCTGTGGCGCCGCCACACCTTATTCTTATGATAATAAGTGGGATTTTCCCACTGAAAGTTTGTGGGGTTAAGGTTTGGCAGGGGTGTAATGAAATCACCAGAAAAAAATACCACAAAACATTTATGGACAACAAGTGGAGGAAATGACTCTTGCATCCCACATTTCGCCTATGCTTATTATCATGGTCGGGATTTGCCTACTGAGCTACTGAGAGGAGGAGGGGGAGGGGAGGGGAGGGGCAGTAAAAAGTGGAGTGGGGGGGTTAAATCACAAAATCACACTAAGATGCAAAAAATCATTATACAAAAGATACAATTTCAGACCCCCACACCCTCAAATCCGCCTATACTTATGATCCTAGGGTGTTTTTTTTTTATCTTCAGACTATAACACTTTTGAAATTACGTACATAATTAAAACTGAAAATATGCCCTTTTCCTAATAGATAGAAAAAAAATCTTTCTTATTTTTTTAACTTAAACGATTTTTCAATTTCGAAAAAGAGATCAAAAGTCAATTTCTTCATCAAGGAAAGTATCAAGCTTAAATTTGCATGCAATGTGCTGCTTCTTTTTCCATGGGGGTGAAAACTATTTAAAGAAACAGCACATCCAAGATAAACAATAAGCATAGCGAGGAAACTGTAAAGTTTGATTATCAGTCGAGTCGTGTTTTGGAAACTCAAAGATCAGTTAAAATCGGATAAAATAATGCTTTTTAAAATGTCTTGAAATGAATTGTGAAGGAATCTTCCTCTCGCGACATGGAGAAGGAAGTACCAAGAAGGCGCAGGAAGGTAAATCCATTAATTTCTTTAAACCGTTATGAGTTAAAAGTCATGAAGTACAGTAGCGTTTGCCTAACGTTAGTGTTATTGCGGTTCCAGCTGATGTGCTGTAAGGAAGCGTTCCCGTTGCTACCTGTGTGGCAGTGTTGCTAGCATGTAGCATGCTGATACTGACAGTAACGTTAGGCCTAAATAGTGCAGTGTAATAAGTCTTCAGTCAAGTTACATGTCATAGGCCTACAATTTTAATGTTTGATCATTGAGTTGAAAAAAACTTTTTGTTTGTTATCATTTGATGGCACCAAGATATCATTACTTTTGATGCAAATCATTTTCATGTGACTACAGTAGGTGTACCAATTCAGCACATTAGGAATTGTTTTTACTTCCGTTTGTTATATGTAGTTTTCTACTTCTAAAAAATATCATTGATCAAAAGTTAAAAATATAGGCCTAAATATTTTAGGTAAAAAGTGTTTGAACTCTAAAATTTGTATTATTTAAAAAAAAAAATATTTTAAAATTTCGTCAAGGTGTACATGTACCACAAAATGTGTACCAGTTGAGCGTATTTTCCACACACAATTTTCTACAATTCATCTCATTTTTTTACATATACTTTTGAGCTTTTCACAAATATATTGAACAAAAACATCTTAGATAGACTCTTTAACATTAGGTTTAGATACAATGATACCTGTCGGCCAGTCGGCTATTAAATAAAATCCGTTTTAAGATTGAACCTTTTTCTATCGTTTTTGTATGTAGCATTGCAATAGAAAAATAACGAATTGCGTATTTATACGGCGCAAGCGCAGTCAAGTAGTTATGAAAAGACAATACGCTAAAGTGGTACCAAAATTTTGCAAGCGATAAAGGTCGCGAAAACATGGAAAAACAATATTTATCATGCAAACTTTGTTTATTTTGCAACTTTACAATAATTTCCATACGTTATTTTACCTGCAAAGCTTGACCATATTTTTAAGGATTTTTTTATTTGTGTGTTTCTGATCAAAACGGAAAAAAAGTAATATGATTTTTTTTTACAGAATCAAGTGTCTCGAGTGATGTAGGCTCGAAATCAAATGGTACAAATTTGTCTTTTACTCGTGATAGAAACATATTTTGAAGTTATAATTCAGCAAAAATTTGTCATTTTTGTATGTTTTAAGAGTAAGAACAAATGGTAAGATTTTAGCAATAAATGACTAGAAATAAACGAATAAACAAATTCAAAAATATGCGGAATTGGTACATGTGCTGAATTGGTACATCTACTGTAGTGTTAGTGTTACACATTTTGTTTGTTGCACTCATTCTCGAGGTAGGAGCCATGTAACTGTGTACGAGCTCAGTACGACTTTGCCAAGTTGGAAGGGAAGCTTTTTCATTACAGTCAATAAGATATTTTGTTATGAATAATTGTGCTGCCTCAGCCAGTCAGCGAAAATTAATGTTACTCATATATGTAGTAAACTATTATCTTATACAAAACATAATTGAAGATAAATAAATTCTGTGCAGTATTTGTTAAAAATTGGCAAAAACTATGTTTTTCTCCTGTTGACTGCAATGATAAGTGACTGTTTGTTTTCCCCTTTAACTGAAGTTTGAGATTGTCGAAAAAGCATTGTTACGTCGCCGTGCACCACAACATTCCCGGATGTCCGACCTCTAGACTACTCATAGGCAGGATTTGTTAATATCACTACTTATGTATACATGAATGATGAACCCAAGAAAAAATGATTTCCAGATCTTGAGATCTAGCAGATGACATGATCAGGTGACTATTATGTTCTAGATTTCATCATGCATCATATGCACATGTTTGGTAATTCAGCCAATGTGACCATAAATCATCAAAGCGAGAAGCATATTCTGGGCCAATTTTTCATTCTTTCTGCCAACTGACATCGGAGCGTACCAGTGTGGGGTGAAATCCACTGCTTATAAAGCTCTAGTCAGGCCAGTACTTAAGTACGCATCAGCAGTCTGGGACCCCCATCACCAGTGCGATGTGGATAAACTTGAATTTATTCATAGGAGAGCAGCCAGGTTCTGTATGGCAGACTACTCTTATAAATTTATTGTAAAAAACATGCTTCATAAATTAAATTGGCCCCTGCTAAAAACAAGAAAATACAAACCCGGCTACATATGCTATATAAAATCAATAACAATCTTGTCGCCATCAATAAAAATGAACTTATCCCCACCGTCAGAACTAAAACAAGAAATAATCATGACCTTAATTCCAGGTTCCCTATGCTAAAAAGAATGTATATAAACACTCTTTCTTCTCTCACACTTTAAAGAATTGGAATGCTTTACCGTCAGACATTGTACATGCACCAAGTCTCAACTGTTTCAAAGCTAAACTTACTAAGACTTGTATTGCTAACTAGTTTTTTATATTTTTTTAACTCATACTTTTTACACTTGGTTGGCGTTCATGTCCTCTTGAAGGATTTTTGCCAACTTAACTGATTCAGAAGGAGCACGATTCTAAGTATTTTTTTCATGTTTCACGATATTTTTGCATGTGTTTAAAACTGATTCAGAAACGATCATGGCCTAAAGTTGACTTTTAGATTTACTACCATAATGTCAGTACCGTAACGTACAAACTTGTAGCCTAGCCTAGTTGCACAAAAATTTCTTACATTGTAGTTCTGTATTAGTTTTTGATATCGCGATATGTGTTGAGGGGCATATTTCATGTCGTGGGAACTCGCCATGTCGCGATAATCCACATATCATGACAGCACTATGAAACCTTAATTATAAATCATGGTTTCTCGTTTAAAGGTTGAGGTTTAAGCTTCAAACGTTTAAAAGAAAAATTCTTCCACAGTCATGTTAGCTATTTGTAGTTTTGCAAGGAATTGCGTTAAATCGTGGACAACCTCAGTAATATATTCATGTAGTGACATGTTGATATTGCCATTGTAACATATATGGAACAAAATCTACAAATCAGAGATTGTGCATTGTAGAGCTGTGACCGTTTAGTGCATACATGCTAAACATTCGCAAATGCACTAAACCTTTGCTAATTATTAAATTGCAAGTAATCGTTTTTCATTGTCAAGTCTTGCCGTTGAAAATTAATGTCATTCATGATTCAAATTACACACACATTCAGCTGACAAAGTTTCAATCAATGACTTTTACAAACTAAACCTGATTAGCATTTCCTTTTTAAATGCGAGGACCACAAATGCGCAGTAGTAACCAATGAATAGGGATGTTTTGCACTTTGATTTCGCCAAAATCTATGTAACTTGTGAAATGCACCACGAATTTGCAGCAGTAAACAGTGAATTGATAAAACTAACAATAAGCCATAACGTAAGGCTTTAATCCCACTCAATCAAAACCCGTTTTACAAGCAGGGTCAAAAGAATAATTGCAAATAAACGAACAAAAATAAAGGTTTTAAGAGAGCTAAAATTCTGCATGCTTCACAAACATGGCAGTCATTTTTCCTGAGGACTGCTATGAGCAATACTTCTGGGCTGGTGGCGTTAAGTTTTGAAATGTTTTACGAGGAGGTATCATAGTATGCAAGATTTTCACAGTGAAATCCCTAGCGATTACGGCAAAAAACGTTACGCGATGCTAAGATTAAATGACATTAAAGGTAAGTTTTCTGATCTTTCTAAACTGAATTTCTATGTACATTTTCCATCAAAATGATGATTTATACTGTAGAAATAATCTTTTCACGATTTAGAAAGCAAAACTCAGTGTCTATTTGGGCAATGGAGTCAATACTTTTACCATACTGGTTGCACGTTCTTTTAAACTTAGCATCGTAAATTGGAGCAATTTTGGTGTACCTCCGAAAATTACAGTACTAACTGCGTGTAAATGATACATGCTTGCATATTTTGGTGTGTACACGTTTACTAAAATCCCTCAACATTCACAGCTCTAGTGCATTGACTTTTATATCAAAACATGGTTTAGGTTTTCAGTAAAATCACTATATTTTTAATTTCTTATGACTTTCCATGCAATTATAAGTCAAGGAACTGTTATTGTTAATGTGTAAATAAGTGCATCAGAACTACAACCCTTTTGTACCATCACATGTAATTTGCATATTTCAAATTTGAAGATATTAAAATTTCTTTTTGTTGAGGAAATCATTGATTGTTGATTTCTTGAAAATGGTCAACTTTTCTACTTATAAAAATTGAAGATGTTAGATTGCCTTTATGATGACCCATGCAGCAGGTTTACTATTCGCACATACGGCAGGGGATGAATAGATACTTTTTATTTTAGGGGGGGGGGGAAACATGGCAAGGATTAATTAAGTGTGGCGAGTACCAAAGTATATTACAATATTTCTACTCCCACACTGACTTTTTTCTCTCCTATGGGGAGCAGACGAGTAGTTTTTCCAACTCTGATTTCCATACAGTAGGGCTATTAGTTTCTTGTGTTGCTTTTCATACATGAATAATCTGTAAATTCCACTTTACACCAAAGATTAAACTGACAGACAGTGATTCCCCAAAATTATGTCATGAAATGCTTACATGCAAAACTTGAGTTTAGAAAAAGGATTGCTTAACATAAACAGGTATAAAGAAAAATGAAAGGTGGTATACCTACAATATGTACAGTGCCCAGCTTTAAGCGTGAAATAGAGAAAAGCTAAATAATATTTGTTCGGCCACTTTAACCCAGTTAGCCCTTTGTAAAGTTAATGTTTTCTTATAGTAAGAAGGTAAAAGGTACTAGACCTATGATACAGATTTTATCCCAGGGAGGACAAAAATGGTACTGTGCGATATTCAAAAGTGCAACATTTTAACAAAATATAGCAGATTTTCTTTTGTTGGAGAAATATATGAATTGGTTTTTTGCTTTGGTGGTACAGTACTACTTACAGCGTTAAAGGTCCTTTTCTGAGCGCTGGCTGTCGGCCACTGTACTCAG
Source organism: Chiridota heheva (assembly GCA_020152595.1). Classification (NCBI taxonomy): domain Eukaryota; kingdom Metazoa; phylum Echinodermata; class Holothuroidea; order Apodida; family Chiridotidae; genus Chiridota; species Chiridota heheva. The sequence continues at coordinate 679,128 of JAIGNY010001194.1, forward strand.
ATCTTCATCTTCAATTATTTCATTTCCATGTGTCAGGCCGGCTTTAAAATTGAATAAAATGTCTTGATCTTTCCAATATTTGTCTAAACTCCTTTCGAATATTTGAAGGTTTTTAGAGTTTATTGCATTTTCTGGTAAAGTGTTTTAGTATTTATCACTCTATTTATGAAGAAATTTTGGCGTATCAATTTGTTTGCTCTATTTTGAAATATTTTTTTGCTGTGACCTTTAGTTCTGTTGTTGCTCTGGACATGAAGTAATGGTGGTAATGCTGTATCATAAATTCCTGATGTTAATTGAAAAACTTTTATCATATCCCCTTTCTTTCGCGGATATGCTAGTTTTGGTAGCATAAGTGTTCCTGAAAGGTCTTTATAGCTTTTGTCTTTCATTCCAGGTATTAGCTGATTGTCGCTCTCCTCCTGTACCTTTTCTAATGATGTGATGTGTTTTATTTTATATGGATTTTACCACTTTATTGGCATATTTCAGATGAAGTCGCACTAAAGCTTTATACAATATAAGAAAAGTATTTTCTTCTAGGTACACGGTATGTAAGAGATCGGCGGATTAAGGCCATGATACTGTTTTCCCTATTGATTTTCTCATTCATGCATGCTCTTCAAAATTTATCTGCCAGTCTATTGTAACTCAAATATCTTTCTCTTTATCAGTGTATTTACAGTAAGTGTCCTATAACAAAGTTCATAATTATATGGTGGTATTTGTCTGTTCCCAGCTGTTAGTATCTTGCATTTATCAGGGTGAAATCTTAATAACCTTTTATTGTACTGTATTTCTGTTTTTTGAAAAACTTGAAAGAATGTTTTATAAAAGGTTTAAAAACCTTAAGGCTTTGCCCTGATAAAGTGTCTTTGATTAAGTAGTGTGAAGTTTGATCAGTAAATGGATGTAATATAGAAGATAGTATCATGTGCAATGCTAAGGATCAGAAAGTCAACTTCTTCAGGTGATTATGTTTTTGTGTTGTAATAGACCAGTTTCATTGCTTAGGAGAGATGAACATGACTTAAACAGTAGATGCAATTGAAATTTAGCTCTGCAAGAGCAGAAATTAAAATTTTGCAAGAAATAATGTACCATAAGGTGAGTAAGATACTTGTTAAATATTTATTTTACCACTTTATTTGCAATAACTCCTGTATATTACTATAACTGTAATGTTCAACTTAATAGATAAATAAAATTAATTTGCATATTTTTGTCCAATATTTCTGTTCAATATTTCCTTAATTGGCTTCCATAACTCAAAAGATAAATATCTTAGCCTCTATTCCAACCAAACTTGTAACGAAAGAAAATGAAAGGAAAGTTGTCAAAAATGCATATGAAAAAAAGTTACAAAAATTGGGCTCGCTTTTTTTAAAGTCCTGGTAAAGTAAGGGTTAAGTTCCTATCTGGTAGTGATGCTTTGACTTCCTGTTATTTCTTGCATGTTTCAGCTAATCCTCATGTGACACGTGGTAACAATTAGAAGTTGACCAAAGAGTTCTCACTGATAGATATTCGGCATTTGAGCTTTTGGCAAATAGTTGTTAATGAGTGGAATGGTTTGCCTGAGTTGGTAGTTAGCTCCAATTTTGTTCACAATTTCAAAGTCAACATTGATAAGTTCTTTGCTAACTCTGGGTGTCTTTGATTTTTTTTTTTTTTGTGGTGGTGGTGTTAGTTTGGGATTTTTATGGGGTGACTAACCTTTTTTAGCCCAAAATCTTGTTAGGTTATGTTATGTGTACAAGTTCCTACAAATCACATCATTCCAATTCCCTTCATATTTCTACATAGGGCCTATTGTACATAACATTACCAACTAGCTGACAACACGATGGTGTTGTATATTTCTTCACATTCATTACACGTGCACAATTTGTTTCGACCAATGCAACGATGTCACCATCGAGTGAGAAGCCTGTACTGGGCCTGTTTTTTTGTTTCTTTAGCCAACTTTCATCTGAATTTGCCAGTATGAGGTGAAGGAAAACCATTTCAAATTAGATGTTTACTTTTTACAATATTTTTGTGCATTTAGAAATTTAATTTATGCCTAAACGATCACAGCCTAAATTGAACTATAACTACCGTAAGATATGAAGTAGTTGCTTGAAAATTTCTTTGTTTATTTATTTTGCAGGATTTTCCCTCACAATTTTTTTTCGGAGGAGATTTGATATTTTTTATTGCGGGAATCCCGCAATCCTGCATCTTAATGTGAACACTGCTAATGCATCTTGATTTTTGTCCACTTTCAGTATCACACTTTGTGATGATGTTGTAGTAGGTGAACTTTATACTGTTAGACCTCACTTGGTTAGTTGGTGATTCGGTGAACTTTATACTGTTAGACATCACTTGGTCAGTTGGTGATTCAAACAAATTGTGTTGAAGTTTGTACTCTCTCCATGACTCTATGGATCCTACTTATACAGTACTGCATTCAAAACAAACATCTTTTGTTCATGCATATTTCTAAAAATACTAGGAGCAGAACTTCAAACCAACTGAACTCTGTACACATTAATTTTTTGGAGAAACTGGTAGCATACTGTAGGTGTGACTCAATCAAAACAATAGAAATTCAACTATCAAAAGTTCTACATGGGAGTAACTGAAAGTTGTGTATATATCCTTTGCAATGTAAACCTCATGATTGTTAGGTATGACCATAAGCCATGGTTTGAATAAGGCTTTCTCATAATTTGTTCTTTGCAAACCAACCTTCTTTTTAACTCTGTGACAAGAAAATCAATATTTTCAATGATTTGCATTGACTGTAGGCTTTTGTGCCTTCCACAGTCTGCATACAATGTACATGTTGAGGATGTAGTGGTTGGCAATTTTCATTTGTTCTAATCTGCCCATTTCGATTGTGAGACAGTTTTTGCCTAATGTTGTCTGGGTAAACATTTCAGAAGTCATTGAATCATAATTCAGTTGACTGTCGACATTAATGTGTTGCTATAATACTGTACTTCAGAGATGCAAGTTCAGAGATTTAATTTGAATACACACAGAAAAATAGTGTGTTCGGCTCAATTGTTTACATGTATCAGAGAGCTGGTAGGGTGTCTGTATAACCTTGTGATCCATAACGGTTTTAAGAGCAAAAATTGGTTTGAGGAACAATTAGTGTAATACATGGATACATGGGATGTTGTGACTGAAATGTCTTGAATTGTTGTATTTGTTCTTGTATTTCCCTGAAGTTTTTACTTTTGAACCATTACGGTTAAAGCTGTTGGATTGATAATTTGGGGAAAGACGAAAGAGTATTTCCCCCAAATTTCTATGATGTCATTAGCCATGTACACTTCAAACAGATAAGACAAAAAAAGAAATGTTCATTTAGTGTGATTTGCTAAGCGCAAGGTGGCAAGTCTTCAAATATGGACGATATTCTCCCCCTCCCTTGTACCCCGTTTCATTGTTCGGAGAACAAAATTTGTTTGCAAATTTTGGCATTGACTTTCAACATTGATACCATATGAAAGGGGTAAAGAAACGAGTCTAAAAACTTTTGTGCGGGATTGCTGAATTATTTCATGTTTCGATGAAATTTTATCCCGAGATAGAATTATTATATTTTGTCAGAAGTCAAAGATTGATAAACTGCAACTGTTAAAGCTAAATCCATCCGAGCCATTTGGCTCATTGAGCCGGTGCTTATCCCCGGTTTCCATGGCACAAGCAGATGAGCATATATTACTCCCCCTGGATGGGATGCCAGTCCATCGCAGATTCACTCTCCAGCAGTGCTGGTACTCATTTTACAGCTGAGTGGACTGGAGCAAGTAAAGTGTCTTGCTCAAGGACACAATGAAACGCTCACAACGGAAATCAAAGTCGTACCTTTCGAATACGATCATGACTCCTTAACCACTGAGCCACAGCACCTCTTGCAGCTGTTAAAACATATACAAATTGAAAACTTCAAGAACTGTATCACTTGTTACATGAACTATATATAGTTTCTTGAGAGTGTGCTGTGGATGATTGCTGTACTTCACTGTACCATACAAAATCAAAATCTTTTTGTGTGAAAAAGAGGAAAAAAGTACAGTACAATCACCTCCATTGAACAAATCTTTGCCTAAGAACCATTAAGGTAAGGGTCTGAGTGCTATTCTTTTGAAGTCTTCCACTCTTGAGCAGTAATACCTTCAAATATTTGTATTGTTTGAAATGGCTTAGGTCCTTTCTGTTGGCACAACAGAGGATCAGATTTGACAGCTTTTCACCCAAAGGATCTTTTGTGTTTTGGGATTTTTGAATAGAATCTATGTAAAGAGGATCACTTCAACTAGGTAATAGATTTAGTCTTTGAGAGCTTTTATTTGGTACACTGCCAAGTATCTGAAAATTTCTAGACTTATGTTGGTACCTTTTATATAATATATATAATTACTGTTGTTTAAAGCATTAAATAATTAATTCATAAATGATTGGTATTTTCAATGAGAATAGTGTTGAAAACAAAGCAAATACATTACTTTAACAATATCCTGTGTTATTCATTAAAGTTGCCAACATTAAACATTGCCAGTGTCTTAATTCAGTTTTAGAATTAACTTTCCTCTCATACCTAGTATCTTTAGCCCCGCGCCCTGACCCCATATGTTTAAATTATTTAAACGGGCACTTTTGATGCTTGATGTGATTATGATTACATTTATTGCCAGCGGGGCTTCCGCTGAACAGGCACATTTATGTGTAGATTTATTTTGATTACAACATTAACATCTGATCTACACTCTGTTTTAAGTACTGTTACTACAGTACATTTCCAAAGGGAACAAGAATTTTGTTGGCGATTTCTTTTTTGTAATTCTGTTTTAGTATCTGTGTTTATCCCTGGCAGCGAGGGGGAGCATCACATTTAAAGGTTCTAAGGATTGTGTGATACAAGTTGCTGCGATTTGTCCTACAGTAATTTACAGTACTTTCCTGAAGGTCTTTATGTGTAATTTTGAAGAGATAGTATTAAGTGAAGTTCAGCAAGGGGTTAAAAGAGCTCTTAAGCCTAATGATGATAGTTTTAGTCTTGAATGTGTTTGGTGGCATGTAGATGTAGTGTACACGGTATTAATCCTCTTGAAGTTCTCTTATTTCAAACAGTTGTGATACTTTCATTGTTTCTAACGGAGCTGGAAAAAAATCTACGGTTCCCGCGGTTATAACCGTATGAAAATCAGGAATTTGCAGGAAGAAAACAAAATTGTTTAGGTTTCTTGAGTAAACAAGAGTATATGTGGTAACTATGTGCTCTAAAAACATCCTCCATGTAATTGTGCGATGAAAAGTACATTAATTGCGAAAGAGGGAAGTATAGAAAGATGTATTCACTACATTAAAGGATTAGTTCAGTGGTCAAGAAAGTTCATCTTATATAAAAGAGGACTTCAAAAGAAACAAAATGGTGAAGAGAGCCCCCAAAAATTGTATTCTGTTAAGGAGATATTTTAGTTTAAAGTTTGGTATCATTTCTGTAGAAATGACTGAAATCAGACTAGTTGAAATGTAATTTGAACTTAGAAATTACATCCAAAAGTTTTGGAAGATTGAAATAAAAGAATACACATACAGTATCAAAATTCACTTTCCTTCCTTTTGTGATAACTGACACGTAGTTTATATTTTTCTACTGCTTCTCCACAATAGGCTAAGCCTGTTGTTAGTTTAAATCAAGAAGCTGATTTGACTTTGATTGATAGTGTTTATAGATATTTGTATCAGACTGATAAGTATCAATGTAAATATCTTATCTTATTTGAATGGTATGTAAACACTTGTTACTGTCAGTGTATATTTACATCTTGATGTTATCAAGGGGTTGCTGTAATACCCTGATATGATCTTCAATGTGGTTGGCTGGGTATCACAGCATGAAGTGACAGCAATATACAGTAGTTACCATTGTGCCTTCAACAGGGACATTTTTGTAGGTCCTTGTTAAACTTCTGAATTACACTTAAAAAATTATATAGGTACATGTACTGTTTTATAGCTGTGCATTAATCTGTTAAGAGCAGTGGCAGCATGAGAAATCTATTGGTGAGAGCAAGAGCAATGCTGTAACACTGTTAATGTATGCTGGGGGCCTGGGGGACACATAAGGTAAGGTCCAAAGGGCTAAACCCCCTGGTAAGTCCCCTGGAGCCTTATTTGTCAATAACATCAACCAGACAAATTTGGCCAAGGGGCCACATAAGGTCCAGAGGGCTAATTTCCCTTCCCGGTAAGTCCCCTGGAGCATCATATGTTAATAACATCCCTGGAGCATCATAATGTTAGGGCAATATAACATCAACCAGACAAATTTGGCCAGGTCCAGGGCTGGTAAGCCCCTGGAGCTTCAATGTCCATAGGCAAAAGGCCCTAAGGGTAAGTCAACCAGACCTTCAGGTCCAGAGGGCAAAACAGTATGTTAATAACATCAACCAGACAAATTTGGCCAGGGGGCCACATAAGGTCCATAGGGCAAAATAACATCAGCCAGACAAACTTGGCCTGGGGACACATAAGGTCCAGAGGGCAAAATCCCTGGTAAGTCCCCTGGAGCCTCATATGTCAATAACATCAACCAGACAAATTTTGGCCATGAAATCTTTGAGAAAGGCAAGGAACTTGAAGAAGGGGAAAGTCATTCTCGGGGGAATTTGGGCAACCTTAAGGAAGGGGTTTGACAATTTGTGGAAAGAAAAGGGAAGGTACAGTACAGTAGCTTTTGCCAAAATGAAAAAAGGGACGACATATTGCACAGTAGGTACGTGTAGTTCTGTTTTACATGTATGTAACATGTTTGATGCTATGTCATGGACAAAAAAAAGTTGGAAAAATAAAACCTGATCCCAAACACTATTTGTTGATGAAGCACTATTCCATGGAACTGTTGCAGGAAAATGCAATTACAACCCATGTATTGCAGTTTCAGTCTTAATTGGTTTCAGTGGTCTATACCATTGTTCAAAAGAAGAAATTTCAAGGTATTGTACAACTGATTGAAAAAGAAATTCTAAACAATGTTATGTCTGCATTGCTGTATTCATCAAGATATTTCATTACCAGAAAAACTAATAAATACTATTTGCTCTCAGTTTGGTGATAATATGCTTGAACTAGGTTACACAAACAATGGCCTTCAAATCTCTTGACCCACAAGTAATATTCTTTTCACATTTATCCCCAATTTTTGCAGTATTAAATATTGTACTTAGAAAGTGGACAAATACATGTACTTTAAAAATTTGGCAATAGTGGTACTTAACCAGTTAACTGTCAGCCAGAACCTGAATGTTAATATTTCATCAGATATTGTATATTAAATAGTAATTTTCTAAGACACGTGGAATGATTTGTTTCCTCATGCACTGATTGTACCTATCATGAGGTATAAGTTGATACTCGATCATTGGGGTGAAGGAGAGGGGGAGGGAGGGGAATGTTCTGTAGAACTTGACTTTGTCTTCAAATGATTGTAGCCCCTTAATTACAGGACTAACTAGTCACAGCTGGAACTTGGAAGCAAGAATTATGTGGAGTGTTTGAAACATTTTGAAATTTCAAAAACTTGTTTTACTTTTACAGTGTTTTCAGGTCCAATCATTCAACATCAAATAAGAAATCATGATGTCATCAGCTGAATAGCTCTTCAGTTTGTGATGTCAATCAATTAGTCTTTAAAGGATTAGTTCAGTGGTCAAGCTAGTCCATCTGTTATCAAAGAGGACTTAAAAGAAACAACATGGTGAAGAAAGCATTCTAAAACCATATTCCGTTAAGGAGATATTCAAGTTTGAAGTTTGGTATCATTTGTGTAGAAATGACAAATCAGACTAGTTGTGATGTCACTGCCCCAGATTCCTCCAATTTTTAAAGTTGATGTATTCTATCATAATTTGTCCTTTGATTTTGTGACTTAAAAACCATAGGATATGTCAAAAAAATTAGAAAACTGAATCTAGGAAGGGTGCAGTGTATGTATTATATACCACCTAAAGAACGTTTGTGGAAAAATAATTTAAATAGTGAATCTTTTTTAGATATCTCCTTAACGGAATATGATTATTGAACGCTTTCTCCACCAATTCGTTTCTTTTGAAGTCCACTTTCAAATAGGATGGACATGCTTGACCACTAAACTAATCCTTTATATCATGAGTGTCATAAATTTGACAACTAAAGTTTTTGCTTACTTCACAAATTTGGTAAATTTCTTCTTAAAAAAAGCAAACTTTAATTAGTTATATATACTGTCTAGAACTTGGTAATGGGTTTGCAAAGGCTTAGTCTTGATTTTATTCTCCTCAGAAATATATTTTCTAGCTGCTAATGTTAAAAGCATCTGGTCTTTGAAGCTGCCCTCATGCAGCGGTCAAATAGCATCTTCACATACCCCCTTAACCCTTACTGTACCACGCTATTATCCCTCTTTTGGGTGCCCCATCTTTGACCCCGCCTCCCAAGTGTGTTTTCAAAAAGTGCTGGTAGAGTAAGGGTTATTAATCAACCCGTGAGAAGTGTGCCAACCCAAAATTGTAGCATGGTCCTGGTGCAGCATGCAATGTGCAGCATGGTCATGGTGGGCGGCTCACTGGGTCACTGAAGTGGAACGAGCACAACTCTGCTGCTTGGAAGACAAAGGACCCTTTAAAAATCAGCCAGTGCATCTTTAACCCCCGCCTCCCAAGCGCGTTTAAAAAAAAAAGCTGTTTGACAGCTACATTAGAAATTGTTTAATATTTATTTAGTAACATTGCAAGTTGTTGTTGGTTGCAAGTGAAGAACAGCAATGAAGCCCAACTCGGTGTTGCAACATGTAATATATAATTCTGCTGTATTTCACCATGGTTACGGTTTGAAGTGTATGTAAGATCCTATAAAAGTCAATTTACATTCTTTGTAAATTCCATATCACTCATAAAACATGTTTTGGAGTTAAAGAGTGCTGTATTTTTTATTTTTTGTCACAGGTGTATTGATAATGATATATACCATTTACTGTAGAGTTGAATTTCTGAGGTCAATATGACTTCTTTGCTGGTCCTCTTCCTCTTTCCGTTCAGTGTACTGCTTTAGAGGGATTTCATCATGTGACTAACTCATCTGGAAGCCATTTTGCAGCGAAGTGGCGTTGTTGCGTTTCGCACATCTTCACACGGTCCAGTCATATCACACGTACCAACAAACATACTACATGCTAACCTACCAGTACCAGTTCAGCAACTTTTACTACTTACAATTTTTGTTCTCTTCCGATTTAACTTCATCTTTTCCTTACATTTTATATATTCATCTGGTATACGAAGAGTAACTTTTACGTAAACTCTATCTGATAGTTTTGTTATATTCAGACAAAGCCTACATACCTGATATAAAATGCTCGCTGCAAATCCTAGTGTGAATCATTGGTTGAAAGCTGTCGTGTCGTACAGCAGAAACCCACTTTGAACGTCGATTAGGATCAGATGGAAATTGAGAAAACCTCTCTTTATTCCCTGGCACATGTCAATTAGTGCAATTAACAGCACAGTAAGATCCGGCATAATTATCTTACAAAAATAATCTTATACAACAACATGCAAACGTATGTAAGTCTAATTAAGTGTACAGCAGATGACAGTGTTTTTGACCCACAAAATGGGGATATAAACAAAGTCATGTGACTTCATGACGTCAGCTGAAACACCCTTATACAATGCATTCAGTCAACTGTACAAAATTAAAGTTATTGGAATACTATCAGTATATTAATATATTGCATCCTCTGGAAGGAAAAACATATTTATTTGGATGGCTTCCCATTTTGTGAAGAGGGCAAGTACGTATAGATTGGTGAAAATTATGTCAGATAATAGTTTTAATTTCCTTTTTAATAAGTCTGCAATATAGCTGGTACAGTTTGAGTCAAATAGAGTAAGTGAATTCGAAGTATTTATCATATTCAATACAGGAACAATTGTCATTAGAAGTAAACAGTGGATCATTTTAAAATCTGTTCAGATTCGAAAAAAGATATCCTATGTGGGAAATTGAGGTGTATATAGGCAGCTGAATAGATTATATGTTTACTTACCTGTACATATTGAAGAAAAAAACTAGAAACTTTTGAGTCAAACAGTCAAAACATGTTAATATCTAAAATTATGACTGACAACAACTTGGATCAATATATACAGTAAAATGTGTGATGGACTTTTAAAAGTATAGACAGCTTAAAATCATTTATAGGAAATTATCCAAATTTCTTTTCAGAATTCAGACATTGAAAATCTTTTCCAGTAAAATCAGAGAGTAATGTTAATTCTCAAACTTTGCCATAAATCTGTTAATAATTTGTAATTATTTTTCAAGTGTTTGAAATACAATATTGATTTCCTTCCTTAGCCTAAAGGATATATTTCCGTTGGGCTATTGAAGGAAAAAATAGTGTGATTCGCCCCTGGGTCAGGCATAATTCATTGACATGTATATAATTTTTGAACCCTTTTCCCCCACCCCCGCCAATAAGCTGTTAGTCATGTTGTTTCAAAAGGAATACAAATTTCCTTTTAAAGGATTAGTTCTGTGGTCAAGCATGTTTATCTGTATGAAAGAGGACTTTAAAAGAAACAAAATGGTGAAGAAAACATTCTCATTTCTGTAGACACGACTAAAATCAGACTAGTTGTGGTGTCACAGCCTCAATTCCTCAACGTCTTTATGTATTTTAAAGAAAGTTTATTTAATCTTTTAACTTTAAATTATTTTCCCTCAAACTGTTCTCAGGTGGTATATTATATATACAATTCCTATATTCAGTTTTACTACTTTTATAACATCTCCCATGCTTTTTAAGTCACAAAATTACAGGAAAAAATATAATAAAATACATCAAGACTTTGAGGAATCGGAGGCTATGACATCACAACTAGTCTGATTTCAGTCACTTCTAAATAAATGATACCAAATTTAAACTGAAATATCTCCTTAATGGAATACAATTTTTGATTGCTTTCTTCACCATTTTGTTTCTTTTGAAGTTCTCTTTCACTATAAGATAAACATGCTTGACCACTGAACTAATCCTTTAAAGGTAAATTTTGCTCAGTGTCTAAATTTCTTCATAATATTTCCATTCTCATTGCAAGTTGGTTTTGTAAGTTACTGGGAAGTGGAAAAAATATGATAGAATACATACAAACTTTAAGGAATCTGAGGCTATGACATCACGAATAGTCTGATTTCAGTCCCTCTTACACAAATGATACTATAGCTTAAATATCTCTTTAACAGAATAAGATTTTTGATTGCTTTCTTCACTATTTTGTTTCTTTTGAAGTTCTCTTTCACTATAAGATAAACATGCTTGACCACTGAACGAATCCTTTAAAGGTAAATTTTGCCCAGTGTCTAAATTTCTTTATAACATATCCATTCTCATTGCAAGTTGGTTGTGTAAGTTACCGGGAAGTGGTGAATGTGTTTTAAAGGTATGTTGACAGGTACAAAAGTTTTCTGTTCATCCCCTGACCAAAATCTACCTACTGTGGTGTAGCGGTTATCATACATGTCTACAGACCACGAGGCCTTGACTTCAAGCCTGGGTTGGGTAGACACGCCAGTGTACCACAACTGGTTATCAAAGGTTGTGGACATTGACTTGGTTGTCGATGTTATGTCTGTCCGTATGTCGTACCTGTGTTCTCGTCCAGGTTGTATTAAGCGTTTCATGATAGCATTGTTACTATCATAACCGAATACGCAGGCGACGAACATTAACAAGTTTAATGATTTTTGAATTTTTAGAATAGCATGTGTAGTTTTCAAGTTCTGAGTAATCAAAGTTTGATCATTTTTTAATTTATTGAAAAGTGATGTATAAACATGAAAATGTCCCAAAATGCATTTCTTTTCTTCATATTTCCTCCCTAATTTGAGACCTTGAAAATGTTCAAAATGCCTTTTCCAGCTTGAAATTGGTAGGGGTGTAGTAAAGATCAAATCCTCTTCTTTGTTTTTTTCCAAGACAAATGGCAGAGGGTTAAAAACAATGGGATTACATAAGAGAACAGAGACCATGTCCCATTCCTACATCACAAGAATAACACAAAAATGTGCTTATTTGCACAAAAATCTTCAAGAAGCTGTTAAATGGCCAATTTTTCACCGATTTTGATAACATTTGATACTTCTTGTTTTTTAGTGGATTTCAAATCAATTTAGCTAAAGTTGCCTTCCATATACCATTAGTCACACACAGTTTCAAGCGAGATGTTTTATTAACCCACCCGAGAGCCCTACACTGTAAATTTTAGGGAACAAATTGGAATTATTGTATGCTCAGTTGAAACGCATTTGTGATAAAATAACCTTTTTATGTTTCAACATGCATGCTTATTATATGGAGATGTATGTCATCACATTCTAATTTGGCTTGATTTTATGATTTGATAACAGAAATACTTTTGGAAAAGACGACTTTCTGTCTCAGAAGAGGTTGTTTCCCCCAGGTTGTTTGCACTAGAAATGATTTCAGATTTTGCAAATTGTCATTGACATTAACAAGGAGTACAATACAGTAGTACACTGTATATTATCAGATTTTGCCAAAAATATTGTTTTACTGTCATGTATTTCATTTTTCAATGACTTGACTTTTCATTCTTGATTTATATGTAAAGGACAAGTTGGGTTGAAAAGGAACATTTTTCTTGTTGACAGTATTTTTCTAAACAGCAAGGGACTAAAACTATCAAATTATAAACATGGTCAATTTGTAAACGTTTTGGATGAAACATTTTGCTGATTTCATAGTTTTTATCATATGATGTTTTCTTGCAGTTAAACTCAAGTTGTTGTAACTGTACCTGTTCATTGATCTTTGAAGGCTGGTGACTTGTAGCAGTGTTGGTATCAACTGATGTATTTTTGTATTATTGAAATTTTGTGACGTGTTAAGTTTGACAGTGATGTCACTGATCTACTGGCCGTATGTAGGCCTATACACATTGTGTGTATTTATCAGCTACTACTAGCTCGAGTCCAGTTGTGTAGGCCTAAACTTTTAGCTTTCTTTTGGTGATTTCTAGGAAATAGATCGCATGATGGTATAGCCCAGATGAAAAGACCAGAATTGTATGAATCAGTGCATGTACCGGATGAGACTGAGAGGCACTAATTATTTCCAAAATGTATTCTTAAGTTACCTTAAATCTGTGATGTAGTAAAGGCGTTCACAAAGGGTTTGTTGTGATACATTTACCTATAGGTCTGAAACTTTGTGTTCAGGCGGCTCAGAGAGGCTAACTTTCCCCAGTAATATCTCTTGAACATTATGGTTGGATTGCATCTTGAGGTATACTATGAGGTCTATAATGTCTCCGTCAAGTTCTCAAAAAGAATCTTCTGTATCTGAGGTATCAGAGGATCAAATTTCCGAACTTTTTGTTGACAAAATTTTAGGTTTGTAATTACTCTGTACGCGTTTACACAGGCAGTTCTGAGGGGGGTCTACAACTTGAAACTCACATATATAATTACATTTGCGGATGCCACAGAAAGTGGTTATTCTGAACTTTATTTTGGAGAAATAGGGGTTCCTAAGTATTCAGTGAGTGTCAAACATCAGATTAAAGCAAACTTGCGGCTACATGTCACTTTAAACAGCCATTGATGCATATGCTGTGCACAGCTTACCAAACATTCTGTACAGTCTTAAGCACAGTCTTAAGTACAGTCTTAAGTATAGAGGTCTTTCACCTGTTTTTCATGAATTACTGTTGTTTGCTCCTACCGTGTATGTTTATTGTGTATTTAAAAAAACTAACCTTGTTTTCTTTTACAATGAGTCGAGTAATTATACTTACGTTTAACAAAGCCTACAGTTATCCTGTGGCATTTTTGTGTGATGAAATGAAAATATGTTTTCCCTGTCGGTTTTTATCATGAAGTTTTAGCTTTTTCCTATACATCTGCGTATTAATTTGCCATGATTTGCCCACCAGAAAACAAAAAAAAGAAATCACATGAACATGAAATTACCTCTATTGTCTTGATATGTTTGTACTGCACAATAAGCGGGGCTTGATGATGGTTTCAAGAATAAGACATCCATCTTTTCAGCCGAGGCTAAGGCCATTCTCCTCGCCCTCAACTTTATTGAGTACTCTCCTCTTAGTCACTTTGCCATTTTCACTGACTCAAAGGCTGTTCTTACTTCAGTTTTTCTCTGACTCAAGGCTTTGATAACCACTACCCACCCCAGGATTGAACCGGGGCCTCGTGGTCTGTAGACAGGTATTATAACCGCTACACCACAGTAGGTAGATATCTTACTTCATTACTTAATCTTAAATGGGATAACCTCACCTGCCACCTCCTCCTCCGGAAACTCTTTTCTCCCACCCTCTGCAGGAAAAGTGTTCTTTTCTTCTGGATACCCAGCCATGTTGGCATCCCTGGCAATGACAGGGCTGATACAGCCGCTAAGCTTGCCCTTAACCTCCTCCCTTCCCTTTTCCCAAAACCCTCTCTGACATCAAACCGCTTATCGCTTCTCTTGTTCGTGACCGCTGGCAAACCTTATGGAACTTCCAAATTGATAACAAACTCCATGTTATCCAGCCCACAATCCCAATCAAATCCACCATCAACAACCTTTCTCAGATCGACAACGTTCATATTACCCGCCTTAGAATTGGTCACACCCACCTCACTCACTCCCACCTCCTTATTGGTTCCCCCAACCCCTCTGTAACAATTGCCACTGCATCCTTACAATCCAACACGTTCTCCTTGCTTGCCCCTGTACAACCTTCCCAGAGCTTCTCTCGCTCCCCACAACTCAATTGCTGAGTTCTTCCAAAAAAATCCTCCAGATAAAATAGTCTCCTTCCTTCAGCATGCATCCCTCTACAACCATATTTAATCCTCCTCTTCCACCCCCTCTCTACTTTGTTTTTAGTTTTACCCATGCACCTCCTCTCTCGATCACAGCTTTCTGGCTTTTGTTCTTGAATTTCTCTCATTCTTCCCCTGGTCTCTTTCCTTACTACCTCTAAAATGATCTGACCTCTCAGGCACAATTTGACCTTCGTTGTCGTGGTGCCGTTAAGACCTCATCAAACAAACAAACAAACAAGAATAAGAGGGGCTTGATTCGGTTTAAAGAATAAGCGAGGCTTGATTTGGTTTCAAGATAGTTCATTTTGCACAAAGGAAATATCCAAAGGTTTCTGATCATTTGTATTCTTTGGTTGTCAAAGAAATGAAGCATAATATTGTTATAATTTGACATTTATGATTGGTAATTGTCAGCCTGAATGGTATTTGACATATTTACACAGGCAAATATCCCAAGAGTTTCACCGCTGTGTGTGCTTTTTTGAAATCCATGAAATTTCTTTCGAAGTTAATGTGTATTTAGAAGGTATCACAGCTGTTATTTATGGTATGAAAATATGTCATTTAAACAATGAAATACTGTATAATTAATTAGATATATAATGTATGGCAAGAAGTAGATAACTTTTTCTTTAAGTAAAAAACTTCATAGACTTACATGTACTTGACTCATAACATCTATTTGTTATACTTGATTTGTTAGTACTGCATGCAGTATAAAGGATTAGTTCAGTGGTCAAGCATGTTCATCTTATATGAAAGAGGACTTCAATAGAAACAAAATGGTTAAAAAAGCATTCAAAAATCTTAAACCATTAAGGAGATATTCAAGTTTAAAGTTTGGTATCATTTGATTAGAAACGACTGAAATCAGACTAGTTGTGACGTCACAGCCCCAGCAGATTCCTCAAAGTCTTTATGTATTTTAAAGAAAGTTTATTTAATTTTTTTCACTATTTAAATTATTTTTATTTAAACTTTCTTCAGGTGGTATATTATAAATACCCTTCATCGATTCGGTTTCATTACTTTTTTGACTCATTCCATGGTTGATAAGCCACAAAATTGCAGGACAAATTATGATAGAATACATCAAGACTTTGAGGAATCTGAGGCTATGACATCTTCTCTGACTCTAAATCTGTCCTCACTGGCATCCTCAACATGCTCTGGCTTAACCCTCTCATTCTACAAATCCTCAACAAACTCCACACTCTCTCCTCCTTAGGAAAGAATATCTTTTTCTGGATTCCCAGCCATGTCGGCATCCTTGGCAACAAGAGAGCCAACAGAGCCACTAATAAAGCTCTGTCAAACATCGCCTCTCCTTTTCCTATTCCAGACTCAGACCTCCGTCTCTCCATCTCCAACTACATAAAAAAAACCTGGCAAAACTCCTGGAATCACGAAACTAGTAACAAACTCCACACCATCAAACCCAAAGTCGGGACCAACACCCCTCTGCACAGTCACAACCGCAGGGAAGACATCGTTGTCATCCGCCTCGGCCACTTCTCTCTCACTCACTCCCATCTCTTATCCTGCTTTGCTTACCCCTCTCTGCCCCACTTGTAACACCGATCTCTCCATCAAGCATGTCTTCGTAACCTGTCCCCTATACCAGAACTTCAGATCTTTTCTCCCTATCCTCAATCTCGGACCTTTTGGAAGACAATTCTTCCTCACAACATCATCAACTTCCTCTGCAACAACAACCACTTCCACCACATTTAACTCCCCCCTCCCCTCCCTTTCTACACCTAACTTTACATACCCCTTTCTTTTCACCAAAAGTTTTTTGTTGTTCTGCTTTTCCCCCTTTTCTTCCTTACAAACCTTTTATCTCCTCACTATCCTAACTCTTACACCATATTTTATAAACACCCTCTTGGCACATTTGACTCTGACTGTCGCGGTGCCGTTAAACATCAACAAACCAAACCATGACATCACAACTAGTCTGATTTCAGTCGTTTCTATACAAAACCAAACTTTAAACCTGAATATCTCCTCAACAGAATAAGATTTGTAATGCTTTCTGCTCTATTTTGTTTCTTTTGAAGTCCTCTTTTATGTAAGATAGAATTGCATGACCCCTGAACTAATCCTTTAAAGAAGAATTTCTAAGACAAAAAAATGGGAATATTTGTATTTGTCTAATTTCAAAATTCAAATTTGTCTCATTATTCTTTGAAGTTGAAAGATTCAGTTACAAGGAAATGCTTTGCTCTATTCTAAATATCAAGTGGCTTAAAATATGGTGAGATCCATTAGCCAAAAGAGCATTTAGAAATTATGTAGTCACTAGTTTGTCAGGTTGGATAAGATCACAAAGTTCACACTGTTATGATACCCTTATCACAAACTTTAATAGACTCAAATTCAACTTTTCCTTGAAATTATACATTTTGTGGAAAATTCATGGTCTGTGATGGATGTACTGTGTAGGTCTGTGATGGATGAACTGTAGCTCTCTGGAATTTTTCCTGCTGGGCCCCAGGGTTGTATACTATCGCATATGCCTTTATATGAGGGTTTATCTTTACTTGGGGATCTTTGAATGTGACACATGTTTGAACATTCTCGCCAGGATACCAACACATGAGAAGAAATCATGTGAAAAATAAGATATTTTGACATCAAAAAACTTGCTTCTTGCAATCATGTAACTGTTGCACAATTATGATAACGAAACGTCCTGCTGACAGCCGAGTGTGGATTTTAGTTTTTGCTCTTTCAGCAAAGATAAATGGATCATGGGTTAAATATCTAGACCATTTCAAATCCCATTTCAAATCCGATTGTCTACTAACTGTGGTGTAGCGGTTATCATACATGTCTACAGACCACGAGGCCCTGGGTTCAACCCTGGGTTGGGTAGATACGCCAGTGCACCACAACTGGCTATCAAAGGCCGTGGACATTAACTTGGTTGTCGATGTTATGTCTATCCGTACGTCGTACCTGTGTTTTCGTTAGGGTCGTATTAAGCAATTTGTGATAGCATTGGTACTATCATAACCGAATACGCAGGCGACGACCCCGTCATTGATTGTGTGTTCACTCGTCGTCTCCAAATCCGATTCAGCAATTTTCAATAATTTAAATAATGTCAAATTTTTAATGATACACCAATCATATACTAGGGGAATCTTATAGACCAATCAAATACTGCAAGATTTACGTAGGATATGAGGTCAACCGTAAAAAAAATTGCTTTTAATTGCTTTTTAATACATGAAGGGTTACAACTTTTCCTTTAGCAACTGTAGTGGATTGGTTGGGTAGCAAAGGGAAAATTCTTCGAGCAGTTGATTTGTTGAAGTACTGAAGAAATCACGTTTGTCTAAATTTCATTTGAAATGATTTATTGCGTTAGGTGTAAAAAACAACAACATTGAATTGCATTAATGAATAAAATGATAAAACATTGAATGAGAGAATTTTCAGTCAACATTTTTGTGAAAAAATTGTGCTGCAGATTTCATTCCATGCATTAGCCATCAGTCTTGATGACAATGTCAAAAATGTTCACCACATTTGTACTGTGGATCTAATTATGTGAAAAATTGTAATCTTTATCGAATTTATGTTGTGGTTGTGCAGATTTTGAATCAAATCTCAGAGAATTTTCCTTTACTTAATCAGATTGTGTTTTTAACCTGACCTACATTTGGTTTTGTGCTTGAAGTTATAATATGACAGTCATAAACATGCATATAAACACCTTCCTCTGAGGTGTTGTGTTTAAGATCGTAAAAAAAATTGCTCTACTCCAAGACTTCACAATAAAATTAATTGTTTGCATTTCCATTTTCTCTACGGAATTGATTTAGGAAAATAGGAAGTATTTTTTTCCATTGAGGGCTGTAAAGAGTAGTGTTGTGCAAAATTATTTAATGTTTTTTTGTGAAGAAGAAACTCCTGTAATAAATTATCATCTTAGTGAATTTATTGGATAAATGGATGTAAATGACACTTTTTTCATTAGACTGATGTGAAAGGATATTCATTGTAAAAAAAAAATATAAAAAAAATCTGATTTCCTCAGTGAAATTTGTGTCTTGGGAGAGTAGGGTTCACTGTTTTTCCTCAAAGTTTTATACAAATTTAAGAATGCGAATAGAAGATATATTTGAGGTACACCCTTTGCACACTTGAGACAGGTGGTATGAGATTTGAATTAATGCAGTAAAAAAGTTACAGAAAGGTTTCTCACCTCACCATAAAAGATTTGTTAAAACTTTTTTTTTTAAAGTCTGTCATTGTTCTTGACCGTGTGCCGGCGTTGAGGGTGGAATCTCAATGTACAGAAGCTAGTTGATTTGCACACAACACAAGAAAGATGGACCATGATTATAAATCTTTGGTGTTAAAGGCCAGTTATCGCCTCTATTA
The DNA here is from genome assembly GCA_020152595.1 of Chiridota heheva. Classification (NCBI taxonomy): domain Eukaryota; kingdom Metazoa; phylum Echinodermata; class Holothuroidea; order Apodida; family Chiridotidae; genus Chiridota; species Chiridota heheva. The sequence continues at coordinate 698,424 of JAIGNY010001194.1, forward strand.
CGCGGAAGTAAATAGATTTCAGTTCGTGTGTTTTGATTGGTCACAACGCAATGGCACAATGTGCACTTCTATTAATAGGCCAATCAGTATCGTTTTGGAATCAAATGTACGCCACCACATTTTAATCATGATAGATGGCCTTTAAAGTTGGAAATGTGATTGAGAGGATGTGCCTGTATTAATCAATTCCAGTAGTGTGGTATGAAAAATTGTTCTGGTGATCTTGAGTTTTTCTGTTTGTAAATTTGAAGAAAGAAAACATTTTGTGAGACAATAAAAAATCGTAATATTAAATTTGATTTTTTTTTTTAACTTACCTTCCTATCCTTCTTTCCTTTTTATTACCTTTATTTGCACCTTTATTTGATATATTTTTTTCTTTCCTTCCTATCCCTTCTTCCTTTTCCTACCCCTGTCCCGCTCCCATCCATCTTCGTCTTAACTCTTGCACCTTAACGCCCTCTTGGCACGTTTGACTGTCCCAGTGCCGTTAAACATCAACAAACCAAACCAACCAAACTGTTCTATTTGATTTAAAGCATTCATGCAAGAGTTCGTTCTGATTTTGCACTTTATTTTCCTATAAAAGCATATTAAACCGTTGTTGTTCCTATGAATGTTTTTTGTAATCTTTAATAAGAAAGAGAACATTTTTAGAAGCAATTTAGTACAAAAATTATGTTAATATGTTGTTCCTACCAAAAGATATTCAAATTTTAAAGTTTACAAAAAATGGCAATAAACAATAGGAAAAGGCTCAGTATGACATCACAGCAACATATTCTCCCACAAAGTTGATATATTTCATTAAAATCTATCATCCTTTTTTTTATCAGTAAAACCTGCTAGAAAAATAAATTGATGAAAGTTAGGTATTCATATACATTGCCAAATAATACCTTCAATAACTTTTGGAAAATTGTTTCTATTCATACGGAAACAACCAAATAACGTTCAAAGAAATACATAAACATTTGCAATGGAATTGCCTCTATGACATCAAACACGAACTCATCATACTGTACAAAAACTTTGAAATGCAATTGGGAAATCTTTAAAAATCCATATCTCTTGAATGGGATATGATATCAACCTGATTTTTGTACCAAATTGGCTCTAAAAGTATGCTCTTTCAAATGAAATTTTACAAAAGAGCATGGGAATATTCCTGTAACATTCATACCCCATCATTAGTAATACATTGGCAGTTTAGTTATACTTTGTTCTTGATACCATTGTGAATTAATTGACATGCAGTATGCATTATATGATGTCAGTTTAATATTCAAATCAACTCCCTGTTCAAATACAGTGAATGATTATGATACAACAGTCTACCCACTGTGGTGTAGCGGTTATCATACATGTCTACAGACCACGAGTCCCTGGGTTCAAGCCTGGGTTGGGTAGACAGGCCAGTGCACCACAACTGGTTATCAAAGGCCATGGACATTGACTTTGTTGTCTATGTCATGTCTGTCCATACGTCGTCGTCGTACCTGTGTTCTCGTCCGGGTCGTATTAAGCATTTCGTGATAGCATTGTTACTATCATAACCGAATACGCAGGCGATGACCCTGTCATTGTAATTGTGTGTTCACTCGTCGTCGTCGTGATACAACAGAGACGCTTCTTAAATATGAAGTAGGATTTTGAATTTGAAGTTCGGAAAACATTCAAACATACAAATCCCCTCGCAGGCTTTGCTGCCATATACAAATTGTTTTTGCCAGTTTGGAAGGAAGATATACCCTTTTCATAAGGTATAAGGTTTGGTTCCTTGTTGATGCAGAGTAACTACACCCCTGAGTGTAATTTATTGTATGAGCACAATCTCTCTACGACAACTTCTCTGTTTTATATCAAAACTTTATTCACCTGTCTATTTGGGACTGAAAATTGCTTAATAGGAGAATCATTTATCATCAATTTGGCACAGTTTCTGAAAGGAAGTTCCTGCTTAGTGTGCATGTACAGTAGCAAGAAACAATCTCTAGAGAACATTTTACCTTATGCCAACTGATTTATCATCACTGAGACAGTTTTATTTTGATAAATTGGCCACAGTCATGGTGTTAATTGCTCCATCATCTTGTATATTGCATTTCATCTCTGGAAAAAAGTGAAATTTTTTACAGAGCTTGTAATAAATCTATTTCAAACTTTTGTCGAATTCTCAGTCTGCTGCTTACATGATCGTGACATCGTGGCTGTAGCGCAAGGTTTTTGTTTCAAACAAAAAGGTGCGATGTTTTTTTAGCCATTAAGTTTTGGGTTGGAGAATTTGAACAGGTCCTGGTGACATGAAGGCTTTTAGTTAAAAAAAATGCTTTGCTTTAGAAAAGAATTGTCTTTCTTTGTGTGTTGTTCATTTTGTAAGTAGTGGAATTTTAGAAATGCTAGAAAGGTACTTTATTAAAGTGGACTATCATTCCGTTTTATTGGTTGCGATGCTATCAGCATCAGGGACCATCCGGTCCACTTGTCGTGCATGTGTATGTATGTTGGTATGTATGTGTGTGTATGTGTTACACCTAGCTTCTCAAGAATGGTACATTGGATTCATGTCATAAGTGATACACAGATAACCCATTGTCCATTTGTGTGCCCTATTGTTTTTGGTGGTGATGTCATGCATATTACTAAGTGGGGGGAGGGGGTGGCTTAATATAGACAAATCTTGAAAAAGTGATAGATTTATACTATAGCAACCATATGTCTGTTAACATCATACTTGCATGTTATTTGTCAGTTGTGTACATGCTTATGTTGACAACAGGTTCTATCACTAATGTGTATGCCTTAATGTGAAAATGCTTAAAAAAACTTGGAAACACATCGCACACATATCATATGTTGTACACAGACGAGTTGGTCCGTACAGTATGGGACCTGTTGTGTTGGTAGTGATGTCATGTAGGTGTGGCATTATGTAAAATTCTTCTTACTGCTTTCCTGACTGTGGAGTTTAAGGCTTCGTTAAGTAGCTTCTTCTATTTCTTTCTGTCTCTTGCACATGCTGTTTCTTCCCTCCAACTGTTCCATCCAAGCTATTTTCTTTCTTTCTCCGTTGTCCTTCTCCAGCTTACTTTGGGCTGCCCTCTTTTCCTACTTCCTTCTGGTGCCCAGGATCTCAGCGTGAAATTCTAATTCAAAATTCTTCAAACTGTGATAAATGTGCAAACGTATGCATGCCTTACATCATACTTGTAATGTTGTCAAGTTCACTTTATTGATATGCATGGCAGGCATGGCTTATGAATATATGTTATTTAGCATATTTCATATTGCCAGTTAGTATAAAACTTGAAAATCAACCAACAATGAAAGGATGCATCAGAACCACTAAACATTTTAGTTTTCTGGTAGAATGCTGTGATACATCCCACCCGACTCAATTTAGTAGTAGTTTCTTTCTGAACTGTTAAATGGGAAAGTTCTTTGCTATCACATTGCTAGAAGTTCTAAAATATCACTCGTCTCAATCCCCAAAGAAGTTTGTAATTTAGCCTGCTCAAGTATTTATATAATTGGGTATGGTCATAGTAGGGTTGGCAACTCCCTGGTCACATACTCCCTGTCAAATGGAAGAAAAATACTTCATTTCAATCAGAATAATCTAAAAATTATAAAGATCAATTTGAAAATACTATTAATTCTGTTTTGTTAGCTAGCCAATCTAATTCTTTGCACCTGTCTTAGTTGAGCCACTCATTGTTAAATTAATCCACAGGAAAAGGGAATACAAAGTTTTTTGTACCTACATGTTCCTATCCAAGATTTTGGGAAACTGAAACTTGCATTTATTTGGGTCCATGTATTTTTTTTGGGGAAAAATATGTCTTGTATTGTGTAGTGTTAAGATTAATTCAAAGGTTACTACCTGAGGTCTGTGGAGGTGTTGGTAAAGTGCTAAACCACGTCAACAGTGACACATCTAATTGTTACGCCCTTACATGTATCTCCAGGTGAGAAATATACAAAGGGTGGGTATTCATTTCCTTACCTACCCAAGATTTTGGGAAACTGAAGCTTGCATTTATTTGGGTCCATGTATTTTCTTTGGGGAAGATATATGTCTGTTATTGTGTAGTGTTAGAATTGATTTAAAGATTACTTGAGGTCTGTGGAGGTGTTGGTTATGTGCTAAACCACATCAACAGTGACACATAGCATTATTATGCTTTTATCTCCAGGTGAGAAATATACAAAGGGTGGGTATTCATTTCCTAGAGATCTGCGATTCTTAATAGGCTGCTCACGGGCCAAATTTTGCCCGCCAGACAATCCAATGTGGCCCGCGAACAATAGTCATTATACAATGCAATACAGTGCATTGCATGTAAAATCAATCCGAATGAGATCGGTAAATATTGCAAAATACTCGTTTATTTTGCTTTTTTCCTAGGCTGATCAGCTTAGTAAAACATTGCGGCTTATGAAATAAAATGTTATCTTTAGTCCGCTATAAATTGGGCTCGCGGCTTGTTAAAGGAAGGTGGATAAGAGAACCGTCGACATCTGGGGTACATCCTTTTAATCACGCACGCTCTCAACTTGTTTGTATTCAGGGATTGTTTTGACTGGTTTTGCTTGTCCCATGACACTGGTTTTGCCACACGATTGGTCCATGGCCTGAAGCTGTTGGGAAATGATTGCCCTTGGACAAATTTAATTAAGAAAGAACCCTTGCTGTAGAAAATGTCAAAGTTTTTAGTAATTGATATCGTTTGTCAAATTTATTTGAAAATTTGATAATGCAATAAATATTGAATTGCCTACTTTGATTTGAATTGATAATATAGTTACAGAGAGCACGGGAAGCCATTTCTGCAGTATTATTCAATTTCTTTCGTGTTCCATTTTGTTTCCATTTTACAAGCCATGTGAGCAGTGTTGAACAATATCTGCAGCTACACTGCTCCAGTAGTACTGTATGTTAGTTTTATTTTGGTTGAAATGCTCATAGAATTCCTAGAATTTTACACAAGTTCATAGCTTAATTGTGGTTTGACAAATATATTGTTTGTAACTGTTAACAGTTTCACAACCAGTCATAACACCACAGGTAATCACTGATCAAACATTTTGAATTACATGTTCAATTTTTCAAAGCCCTTTCTCCCTCTGCAACTCACACTTGATAAGCACTTCACTAAATTCAAATACCTACAGTGAAATAGTACAGGTATGAGACCTACACAGTATTTGTTTGGGGTATTACATAATACCTTTTTGTAAGCAGCTTTTCAAGAGATGCTGTTAGTATTGATTGTTGGGTTATTTTCTTTCTGATGTTGAATGGCCAGTGGCAATTGATTATATCACCCAAGGCTTTTAGCCTCAGGCCAATTGGGTCTTTATCCCTGATTTGAAATGGGCAGTAACATTGTATGTTATAACTGGGTTTGGAAGCTAATTGAATCACAAGCAGACTTTATTGTGGTTTAGTATGATTCTTAAATTGTTGTTATTTTCAATTCATTTTTGGTATAAATGATGAATTTAATTACATTAACAACAAAAAATTTCTTTGCCATGTAGAAAGTAAATATAGAAAAAGTTCATAATGCTAATACAGTGTAAATAGTTTAAACCAGAATTATAAAAACACTTCAAACAGTCAGTATTTCCTGCTTTTATTTTGTTGCAAAGTTTGTCAGAAAAATGTTGGATATTATTTCATTTTTCAAGAAGCTTTGAATAGTCACAAGGGTTATTGTAAAACAACCATGAAATATATTAGAAAAATCTCTTAGAGAGAGTTTTATTCCCAAAAATGAAATAGTGTCTTCTTTCATCACTCTCACTTATTTTTTCCTGTTTCTCTCCGTCATAATCATTGACATTTAACCTTAATGCAATACATCACATGGAGAATAGATTTTAAAAGAATATGCCTGATTGTGAATGTGATCTGCAAGTTGCCCTGAACTTTTGTTGATGTTTGAAAGGTCAAAGGTCTTTGCACACAGGTTAATAATTTGAAAGATATGTTGCAAGCAATCTCTCTCTTTGGACTGCTTTTTCAACAATTTGTAGGATCTCCTGAAGCAGCTGTTCATTGTAGAGAGATATAGTTGTTAGGTCTGGAAACTTACTTGCTTTGTACCCTACAGGTAGCACAGAACTATTTATTTGCCTCATTGAAGCCTATGATGAAAGAGTCAAGTTCGGGGTCCTTTTTCTACTAGAATTTTAAAGATTTGGGATATTTTTTGATGTATTCCAAAAAGTACCATCTAATATCTATCGGATGAGGAAACTTTTAATAGTGGTCACCAGAGGTTTTGACCTCTTTTTCAGGCTGAAGTGAAGAGGTGTTATACACCATCACAAATCACTCAAACCTTGGTGTGGGTCCATGGTAAAATAGTTCCCCATTAAACTTTTACTGAAACAAAGCTTGTCAAGTTTGGATATGCATAGTCAAGTCCTATCCTTTCTCTACCATTCCTGAAATTTTCAACTTCTTAGCTTCCTGTCCCACCTCTCGAAAATATTTTTATTAGCTTTTTCTCTGAGGTTCTCATTTTTGGATGGCAGAGTGGTACCTTATTAGTTCCGTGCTACCATTACAAAGTCTTTTACCGTTATCAGATCTGGTTTGTGCAACATACATAGTGTATATTTTGTACTTAAAACTTATATAGGATACTTCTTTGTGAAATAGATGTACTGTAAAAAGCTGGTAAAATCTTGGTTTAGTGGTTCATCTTTGGCAAGATGTGTTTCTTGTAATACAACTTTATTCCGTTACTAAAATAAGTGAAAAATGTTTAGAGTTTTTGATGATTTTGTACATTTGGTTTAAAGAGTTTTTACAAATAAGAGTGAAATTTTTAGTGCAAGAATAAAAAAACTGAAATGAAAAAAAATAATCTCAGAAATTCACTGTAAACTTACTTCAATAAACTATATATAGCAATTTACTACTAAGCCTATGATACAAGCTTTTTCTCTGTCTGCTGTCAAGACTTACATCATGTGCTTATGTATTCTTTTAATCCTTACTCTACCAGGGCTTTGAAAAAATGCGAGCCCAATTTTATAATTTTTTCTATATGCATTTTTGACAACCTTCATTTCATTTTCTTTCATTATAAGTTTGGTTGGAATGGAAGCTAATGAAAGCCAATTTAGGAAATTGGACAAAAATATGCAAAAGTATTTTTAGAAAAAGGTGGTTTGAAAACTGCGTTAATATTGCCGCATGGTAGAGTAAGGGTTAATATGTATCATAGCAAATTTGAGATAAAAAGGTTAAAAAAAAATCACTTTTAATTAGTTATTTTGAGACAAAATGGCTGTAATGAGGGCACAGTAATTTTCACTGGCAGAATTGACTCTACTTGTAAAGCCTCAGCATTAAGTATTTTTGCAACTTTACAAAAGAACAGATTGGACAGGTGCAGTAATGTGATATTCCTCCTGAAATTTATGGTGGAGATGAGCGTTTTTAATAGGCGGTGCGCGGGCCAAATCTGGCCCACAAGACAATCCACTCTGGCCTGTGAACAATAGTCGTAGCAGGGGAAAAAAAAACTGAATGAGATTGGTAAAATCCAAAATACTTGTTTATTTTGGGTTTTTCCTAGGCAGATCTGCGCAATATAACATCGCGGCTTATCAAGAAAAATGTTATTTTTAGTTCCGTTATAAAATGTGCGGATTGGTGGCTTGTCAAAGGAAGACTGATAAGAGAACCATCGACATCTGGCGTACATTCTTCTTTTTGTGCACGCTCTCAGGTTGTATGTATTCAGGGATTGTTTTGATGGGTTTAGTTTGTCACATGTGCTGGTTTTGTCTTGCGATTGGCCCTTGGCCTGAAGCTGTTGTGAAATGATGGCTCTACGAAAAATTTACTTTAGAACCCTTGGTGTAGATGATGTAGTATGGTCGTTTAACCCTTAAAGCCTGAGCCACCCATTTAGAATCTGTATTTTTAGATAAACTTTTTATTTAATGCTTTTTTCCCCTTTTTTCTTTCTTTTGCTATTATTACAAATATGTATTAACTGGAAGGTAATACTTTGATCTTTACAATGGCCCACATAATTCTGCACTGGAATATGCAAATTTATGCAAATTAGCTTATTTAATATGCCTATACCAAACTGCCTAACTTTGTGTTTATGTACTCTCTTGTAGTAAGCATTTGTGGCATTTTTGATAGGTTTATGAAATGTTGATGAAAAAACTTTTCAATGATACCATTCACGATTCTTACAGAAGTATGAACAATTGGAATATGCAAATTAGTTCATAATGTCACATTTTGATTTATATCATGACCCATTATTATCAATTTTTATAATATTGTGGGAAAGCTATAACCTGAAAATGAAGTTTTCTTGTTTGTAGGCTCTTGAAAATGTTGAAAATCAATTGTATAATATTCATAAGGTTGTTTAATATATTTTGCATACTAAATAATATGCAAATTACCTCAAAATAAGGAATGAAATAAGATATAAGAATGATTTCATGGTTGAGAAAATGAAAATATCATCCCAACTTTGACAAATTTTCTTATAAAAAAGTTTCATGACACAGATAATATATTCTCACTCATGGAAGGTTGATTTATTTGTAAAATAAGTAAAATATACTCTATTATTTACTGTAGAAATGTATGAAATGCTGTGTATGGTCATGATTTCACACAACAGGTATAGCAGATTTACACATACTAGTTAACAGGCCTGAAAAGAATAAAAACAAACGTACTGATTTACATTTACTTGGGACTGCCTCCTTCAGTGTTCACCTCTTTCAAACTATTTTATCATAAATCCTACATGTAGATGTTCAATTACGTTTTTTACAGGACTTTTAGTAAGAAAATGTGTCTTTAATGGCAAAGTCTTTCTGTCAAACAAAATCTTCAGAAAGTTGCGTATCTGTGGAAAGTTGCAGTGGTATTTTCTTTTTTGTGAGGGGGCTATGTATACATCAATGTAGTAGCTCATTTAGAAGGCTTCAGGGTCCATAAGATGGTGGAAAAAAACATTCCGTTTTGATTTTCCATTCAAGATTTGTTTTGAAAATGTTGCTTTAAAATGGACCAAAAATGGTAAATAACAGTGTAAAATGCCCCAAAATTTCAAAATTGAGATAGGTTTTGGCAAAATTTGATTAGAAATCATCCTGAATATTGATTAATTTTGGGAAATTGGGGTGAAAATATGACCCCCCCATCAAAAATGGTTAGAATTAAGCTTGCATGGTCTATTGGTTATCTAACTCAAACCGGTTTCTCAAACCACGCTCTGATTTGAGTCGGATTTATGTTTTATAAACAATTTAAAAATCAAAGTCCAAAAAAACAAATTTCTGTAAAAAAAGATTAAAAGATGGTAAAAATCAGTTTTATTTTAATAAAAAGAAAGTTCAGATTTTGTGTAAGAATGTATTTTGAAGTATCTTTTGATATATTTGTGAAAATATGTGATATTTATGCAGATTAAATTAAAAATATGATTGAGAAATGAGAATGTTTGGAAATGTATAGTCATTAATATTTACATGTGCCTGTAAATAACAGGCTCGAATCCGCTTCGATAATGTCTCTTTGTGTCTTCTTCTGGACTAATATTTTACAAACACATTAACTGTACCTTCATTTCTTTATAATCCCTTTTATTTTAAGTCCTTAGCATTCTTTCCTGAGTTCCTTTGTCTTGTAGAATACTTTGTTAATCCCATTATAAATCCTGGTGATAACAATATTGCAAATCACACTCATAAATTTACAACCAGCCCTGCCCTACATGCACTGTGCAAGACTACATAAACTACAACTACAACACATTATTGTGTATGGTCGCGACTGCCCCTGGATATGAAACTTATGAATATATATCATGCCTCACAAGCGTGACTTCTGCACGTAGTAACTCAAAAAGTGCAGTCATTGGTCAAAAAAGTTGACTTTATTCCCACTGCATGTAAATTAGCACAAGGGGTGATTTTGTCCATCAGTAACAACATGTTAGCGGGATTTATATCTTTTCACTTGCCAATGAGGGCCGATAATTTGTTCCTCGACGCTGTGTATATCATATTTTCGAAAGTTTTTAAAGTTTGAATCTGGGAAAAATCGTAGCTATAAATAGCACAAAATTGTGTGAATGTTATGGAATAACATGATACAAAATGAAGATAAATTATGCCCGTGCTATCAGTATCACTTACCAGGAAGCTGGTATATGATTCCTAATTAGATTGCAAGATAAAACAATCATTCATCCCCTCAAAAAGTTTTTATTCCTTTTCATGTGTAAAATATACTTTGAACAACTGTCCTGGTCAAAGTTGTTTAGATTTAAAAAGAATGAAGGATTTCATGCATTTTGTTTACAAAAATTTCATCCGTTCCCTGTAATTGTGTTTATACTCGTAGCACTAGCGATGGAATCTTTCATTCCAATCACGTGGGTATGTAATTGACCCATGGCACGTGTGATTCTCTTGGGGGTACCAGATCAAATGATTTCATTGGTTTGAAGTGGAGCCAGTTTATATGTTTTTTGCAGACCTGTTTGGTGATAGCCTGTTGGTATGCAAAAATTATTAATAATATCTCTGCATTCTGCTCTGCATATCATTTAACAAGTAAAAAGAACAAACGAACAGAATGTTCAAATACAGATGTGTTTTGCCATTTTATAATGATTCTGAGTGACCAAAAATATTGCTTATCATTGTTTAATGTTTCAAATCAATGTAGAACTAAAAATCTTATCTGCTGAGTGCCAAAGAATTTGGCCGCGGAACAGTATTTCAGGAGGAGCGGAGGGGGCAACGCATGTTTGAAATGACTAATTTGAAAGACGGAAATGCAAGGCAGGGAATCGTAAATAATTAATCTTTTCGGTTTCTTTCTAACTTACCTACCCCCCCCTTATCATCAAAATAAAAAGAAGAAGATTTTTGTGAAATAGCTTCAATGTTCATGAAATTCCTTCATTTTGGAAAATTTCCTTCATTTTCGGCAATTTTCTTCAATTTTTGAGAAGTTTTATCAATTTTGAAATTTTCTTCTTTTTTTGTGTGAAATTTGCTTAAATCAGTTTCTACACATGAAATTTCCTTAATTTTCGGAATTTTTTCATTTTCGAGATGTTTTCTTTTATTTTTGAGTAATTTCCTTCAATTTTTGGAAAATGTTACCAAATTTTACCAAAATTTCCAATACTTTTACTAATAGTTTTTGAACTGTAGTAAGAGGCTCATACATTTTTGTATGTTTGTTGGGACAAAAATAATTTGCAGGTCATCCTTTGATTGATTTGCGAAAAAGTGTTACATAAAATATTATTGGACAAGGGTATTATTGGGATTGAGTATTACAAAGGGAATATCTTGAATGTTTTTTTGTCTTGCTTGGATACATGTTAAGTGTGTTGTGCCATACCATCATCTGAAGATACAGGGATGGTGCTGAAAAGTTGGGCTGAAATACAGAAAGATATTGAAATATTTGTAGAATTCTCAAAACCTTTGCTTTTTCCTTTCAAAAAAAAAAAAAAGAAGGAAATTTTGGGTTTTTATCAAAATGTACAAACAGAAAAAAAATTGTTTTTAGAGGTAAGTTATTTCCATTAGTGCTGTCATGACATATCGATTATCGTGATATTGCAATATCTCTTTTCCCACGACATGAAATATGTCTCTTGCGACATATCGCGATACCAAAAACTTATAGTAATACTAAACTAAACAATTTTTGCGCAACTAGGCTAGGCTACGTTACAAATCTAACTTTACGGTACTAAATCTAAAAGTCAAGTTTAGGCTATTAAAAACATGCAAATTAATAGTGAAACATAAAAACTACTAATTAAAAATTGTGCTCCGTCACCACACACTGGCATGCGCGGATGTTAGTTAGCAAAAAGAACAAAAAATTGGTCCAGAAAGTGCTACTCAGGCTCTCACTTCGATGATTCATGGTCATGTTATGTTGGCTGAATTACCAAACATGTGCATGATGCGTATGCATGATAAACATGATAGTCACGCTATATGCTAGATCTGCAAATCATTTCTTCTTGCATTCATATCATGGAGTAAATTGTAACTCCATGATCATATAACATTTGTGATATTAACAATTTGTGTCTTGAGTCAGTTTTAAAAGTATTGTAATACTATGATAAATCGCGATACTTTTCTCCACAATAACCGATACGTAATAGAGCCATGTCGTGACAGCACTAATTTGCATAGTAATTTGGTTGGTAAATGCCAGTTCTATGAGCCAAGTAGGAGTTCATGTTAACTTGGTTCCAAGTTGGCTGCCTATAAATGCTGGTTGCTGTATTCTCTGAGTGGATTCAGTTGAAGGTCTAATTATGCATAATATTCAACAGAATACGCATCATTGTAATCGTTTTAGGGACTTTGTATACAGTGTGTGTGTTGTATATGATTGATATAATTTCCTTCTAAAAGTACTCTTGCTGATTTACAACCTTTGAGTTTTCAGAAAGATGTGAAATGTCTTATAAATTTTTAGAAGGCTTGATAAAGATGATGAGAAAAATCCAACTCTCTGTAAGCTTTATAAATGATATCTTGTCCTTTGGCATTGCTGGGTTGACCAAACTTAATTGTGCTGTTGTGGGTAAAAAGGTCAGATATTGTGTTAAGGTAGATATTAAACGTGGGGATAAACAAATACAATACAATACAAGGTTTCTGATTGGTCAAATATTTACACAATCCTTAACAATTAGCAATTGTATTGGATGATGGGTCAAGCAAATATCTTAAGGCCAGATTCCCTCTTTAGTTTGGTTGCAGTCATCTTTCGAGAAACAGGTAATTAAATTTTAAAACAAACGGTAAGGCTTTTGTTCTCTGACCCTGTTTTTAAAAAGGCTATCTATCATGATTAAAATGCGACGATGTACATTTGTTCCAATGGCCTACACTTTATCAATATACATGTAAGTGCACATTGGAACATTGTATTTCGACCAATCAAAACACACAAATTGAAATCTATGTTAGAGACAATAGGCCTGGCCATTTAATTAAGCTATTAAGTCGTGCCTGGCCTTTAATTAAGCTATTTAGTAGAAGGGTTTGCAATCTTCATTAGACAAAAAGTAACAGTCGCAAGAGATTGCAATTTTATGAGGCTTTGAAAGTAGAGATGTTCATGAACTTGAAATTTGAATTAATTGTGATTGTATTATAGAGCTTCCACTCATTGTAAAGACTTATGGTTTGTTGGTTTTAACTACACAGTTGAAAAAATTTCCCGGCAAGTTAATCAGTCAATATAGACAGTAGTCGGACTTCATCATGTTTTTTTTGGGATTCAGTTTTATTATGTTTGTTTGAGCTTGTATTTCTCTCACTTGAAATGGTGTGACGCTACTGCTCAAGTGTTGATTCAACCAGCAATACATTATTCAAACATTTTCTCATGTGAACCTTATGTCAACATGAATGATCTAATATTTTGTTTAGCCCCCAGGACTTGAGACATGGCACTTGGAATGTTTTTCAGGATTTTGATGAGTCTGCCATTTGTTGAAGAGATCTTTGTAGATTTTAGTAACATATTTTGTGGGGGCAACTGCAGCTCCCTTTATAGAAATAGAAGTCTTTAAATTAGCTTGCATGATTTTCCAGGGAAGAACCTATTTCAGGGAATTATTTTTCAGATCTAATCTATAATATTTGTATCATAAAGCCATTTTGCAGGTGAAATTGTAGGAAAATCTTGCAATTAAAACGAAGGCAATTACCTGAGTGGACCTTAGAAGTAATATATATGGTACTGATGAGTAAAGGGAGAGTGAATACAATTATATTTACAGTAGAACAAACCTCTGTGACAATTGCCATTGCACCCTCACAGTCTACCATGTCCTTGCTTGCCCCCTGTACAACCTTTCCACAGCTTCCCTCACTCCCCACAACTCAATATCCGAGCTCTTCCAAAAAAAACCTCCAGATAAATTATTTCCTTCCTTTATCATACAACCAACCATATTTAGTTGTCCTCTCCCAACCCCCTCTCTCTACTTTTTTTTTTTATCTTTACCCGTGCACTTACTCTCTCGATCCCAGCTTTCTGGCTTTTAGTTCTTGTGTTTCTCTCAATCTCCGCATGTTTTCTTTTTTTCCTACGTCTAGACTGATCTAACCTCTCAGGCACAATTTGACCCTCACTGTCGTGGTGCTGTTAAGCCCTCATCAAACAAACTAAAAATTTAAAAAAAAATGCTAAGCTCCATATCAACAAATTTACCCTTTTTAGGATCAGGAAATCTTATGGTTCAATATTGTTGGTGAGCACTTATAAGTTTCTTATTGTATATCTAATTTTGCAGAAAGGCCAATTTTTCTTTTAGAACTATGTACAGATAATATCCAATTCTACTCTGGAAGTCGTTCAAGACAGGTTACAGAAAATAAGACATAATTTACAACAAAGTGCAGACTTGTGTTTTTGCTTTGTATTTTCAGGAAAAATGCAATTTGTAATCATTAATTATACCTCCTTGTAGACCTCATACTGTCATACTGATAATTACATGCCCTTTGAAGACTAATTTGTAAATTTTCCTGTCTGGATTACAGAATTATAAACCTACTTTCATCTGTTGACCATTTAGGCTCCTCTTTGCATTATTATGACTTCTCTGTTTCAAGCAGATTTAAAACACGGTGCTCCATGCATATCCTTTCTTTTGTTGGATAAGAGTAGCCTTCCAGAATGAGGAGGGACTGACACACTTTTAGCAGATTTGAATGGAATAGTAGGTGGTATTTTACTTAAATCCAGACAGTGATCAGGACAGGACTGGCACATAGAAATCTACCGGCCCAAGTGGAGTAACCGGCGTCATAGACCACTAGAATAAACAATTTTCAGTGTTAGTTATGGGAAAAAAATCGGAAGCTTTCAGCATCTAATCCAAGTGGCTTGTGGTGGATCATACATCCATGTACGGTCAGTCCGCCTCTGACCCTTAATCATGATCCCGCAAACAATCTTGCTCCTTAATCATGATCCTCCAAACAATCTTGCTGGAGGATTATAGAAAAAAATAACAATGTCACGTGTTCTCACTTGAGTGCAAGCTTGGGATCAGACCTTATCCTTAGATCGCAGGGCATGAGTGAACCAGAAGTTGAAGGGCGAGCCATTGGAAAATCTGTGAAATGTAATTATTTGTGCAAAATAAGAAAGTTTTAATTAATTATTGAGTAACTAACATGATCACAAGTCACACAGGTCAATTCACACATGTTTGTTAAGAATCTTATCCTTGGATCTGATCGCTTGCTCAGGATCACGACCCTTCCCTCACCTAGGGTTAAATTCAAGTGACTGCGATTAGATTTTGTGAGCATACAAAATTGTGGATCTGGTGCCTGCAGTTGATTAGATCAGGAGCTCATATTCAAGTGGCAACACACTCATACTGTCCCTGATAATGTTGATTTATTGTACTTTCTTTTTGGAGGGACATCTCAGATTAGTTAATAAATTTTTCCAAGCAGGTTAATGGCTGAGACTTCAAGGTTAATTGCACTCTGTTGTTACTCATGGACATAGGATGGCAATTTATCAATGGAGAGAGATGTGGAATGGGTAATCTGTAGTGAGCTTTCTGTCCAGACAAATTCTTATAAAGATATTTAAAGAAAATCTTGAAAATTCTATGTAGGATATGCATCTGTCATATACTTCATAGGTGGGTGGGCGTCGGTGGTGGTGGGAGGGAAGGGGGAGGGGGTGATACTTATCAACCTGTTTATTTAGGAAAATACATACCAATGCTGAATCTTTGAAATACCAACATTATTCTTTCAAATATAAAAGAAGACACAAAGTCTGGCTCTTTCCTCTTTGTTATGATGGAAGCAATAATCATAAGTTATTTGCCCAAATTTCAAATCTTCCATTTGTAAAGCAATTTAAAATAAATTTTCCAATTAATTAAAACATTAATTCTGTCAAAAATAACTTACATGAGAGCAGCCATTTTGTACATACTGCCCTCTAAAAATGACATCATTAACACAGTTCTAAAAATACTGTATTTTTAAAAATCTATTTCAAATGTTCTTATCTTATAAGATATCATTTTTCCTGTCCTTGGGTCTTTTAATTTTTATTTGCACATGATATTACTGATGCATTCCTTGAGCTGCACAGAGAATGTACTGTCAATTTATGATTTTTTAGTTTTTCTCATTGTTCACCTATATTGATTAATTACGAAAACTTCCGGCTACAATTTGCCCTTAGTAATGATATTTTCTTTTCAGTGTTTTACTGTGAAAAATGAAAATACTAAAGAAAATCTTCAATTGCCACATCTATTAGGCTCTTTTACAAATTGAATTACAATGCAATAATTGAAAGTGCATTCTGTTCTGTGTTTTTGTCAAAAATTTATTCCCACACAAAACTGTGTTATAGTTTGCACCCTTAAAAAGTGGGTCACTTGGAATGAATTAAGAAAATAGAATGAAAATAAATGTTCTGTGTTTTGGTCAAAAATTCATTCCCACACAAAATAAGTTTTATAGTTGGCACCCATAAAAACTAAGTAACTTGGAAGGATTTAAGAAAAAAGCATGAAAATAAATTTACAACATCTCTCGCCTCATCCACAACAACACCAAAATCACTGACCTCAAAGACATCACCGACTGCCTAGCCTCCACTTCCGCCAATACCTCCTCAAATGACAACCTTTTCACTCCTTCCACAAACAGAAAATTGATGCTAAAAAGAACTCTCTTAATTTCCAGTCCAACAATCAGGAAAACTACAATCTCCCTTTCACCTACTTCGAGCTCTCCTCTGCCCTAAAAAATCCAGGTCCTCCTCTCAAGCTCTGATGTACAGCATCCACTACAATCTACTTAAAAATCTCCTCAGAAACTCCTAAATATTTACAATTACCTGTGGTCCTCAAACTCTTTTCCCATTACTTGGATAGAGGCCATCATTACCCCAATCCCCAAAACTAACAAAGACAGATCTAACCCAAAAAACTAAAAACCCATTGCTTTTACCTCCTGGCTTTGCAAGATCATGGAATGTATGGGCAACTACAGACTCTCCTGGTACCTTGAGAGGAAGTCCATCCTCTCCCCCACTCAAAATGGCTTCAGAAAAACCAAAACTGCCTGGATCACATCCTCAAACTCAACACCTTCATCCGTGAAGCCTTCATCAGGAATCATCATGCCATCTCTATCTTCTTCGACCTCGAAAAGGCCTTCAACACCACTTCGCGGTATGGTGTTCCTAAAGACCTTCACTCCTCTGCCCTCAGAGGCTCCCTCCCCACCTTCATCCAGAACTTCCCCACTCCCGCCACTTCAGAGTACGCATCGGTAACACCTACTCCAAAAGGTACTCCCAATACCTGGGTGTCCCCCAAGGCAGTATCCTCTAGCCCACTCTCTTTATTCTCAAAATTAACAGCATCACCAAAACTCTCACCCCCAACATCAAAAGCTCTCTCTATGTTGACTATTTCACTATCTACTCATCCTCTCCATGCTTCCATACTCTCCAAAATAACCTACAACACTGTCTGGACAGTCTGGCTCTCTGGAGCGACTCCAACAGTTTAAACTTCTCAAAAGACAAAACTGTTCTCATCCATTTCAACAACAACTCCTTCCTCCGCCCCAATCTCCGCTTCAAAGATTCCATAATCCCCAGTAAAGACAGTTCTCTCTTTCTCAGAATCACTCTCGACTTCAAACTTTCCTTTCTCCCCCACATCAACATCCTCACCACAAAATCCTCAATCGTCCTCCCAAGCACTGACTGGGGAGCAAATCGGCTTACTCTGCTCACCTTATACCGCTCCCTCCTCAGATCCAGGCTGGACTGTGGCAATTTCATCTTCGCTTCTGCCCGTAATTTTACTTGAAACACCTGGAGGTCACTGAGAACACTGCTCAAGGCTTTGCCTTGGTGTCACTCACACCCCTATCACCAATCTCCACATCGAGGCCAACGAACTCCCCTTCGACCTCCGGTGCACGAAAGCCGGCCTCTCCTTTGCTCTTCACATCCTCATTGATCGACGTAACCCTTGCTTCCATTCCATCCATTCTCCTTCCTTCATCAACCTCTTCAATCTCAACAAACGCATCCCCCTACCTTTCGGGATTCAGATGCACTCCCCTTTCTCCAAAGCCAATATCAACATTTTCTCAATTGCCAGATACACCATCCCACCCACACCCACCCGGACTATTCACCCCCCAAGTATACCTTGGTCTTTCCTCCTTCAGGAAAGCTCTTCGCAACCCAGCGTTCTTCCACTCCAAATATTGCCAACTCAGTAGACATTTCCACAACTTCTCCTTCCTCTTAACCAACGGCTCCACACAGAAAGGTTCCTCTGCAGCCACCACCGCCTGTTCTAGCCTCACCCTCTCCTCAAGGCTACCCGATGGCACCTCTATTTACTCTGCCAAAGCGAAAGCCATCCTCCTAGCCTTAAACTTCATAAAACTCTCTTTCTGCCCCCGTTTCGTCATCTTCTCTGACTCTAAATCCGTCCTCACTGGCATCCTCAACATGCTCTAACCGAGCCCTCTCATTCTACAAATCCTCAACAAACTCCACACTCTCTCCTCCTTAGGAAAGAATATTATTTTTTTCTGGATTCCCAGCCATGTCGGCATCCCTGGCAAAGAAAGAGCCGATAGAGCCACCAAAAAAGCTCTGTCAAACATTACCTCTCCTTTTCCTATTCCACACTCAGACCTCCGTTTCTCCATCTCCAACTTCATCAAAAAAACCTGGCAAAACTCCTGGAATCATGAAACCAGTAACAAACTCCACACCATCAAACCCAAGGTCGGGACCAACGCCCCTCTGCACAGTCGCAACCACAGGGAAGACATCGTCAACCGCATCCGTCTCGGCCACTCCTCTCTCACTCACTCCCATCTCTTATCCGGATCCCCTACCCTTCTCTGCCCCATTTGTAACACCGATTTCTCCATCAAGCATATCTTCGTAATCTGTCCCCTATACCAGAACTCCAGATCTCTTCTCTCCTCACTATCCTCAATCTCGGACCTTTTCGAGAACAATTTTCCTCAAACATCATCAGCTTTCTCCACAACAACAACCTCTTCCACCACATTTAACTCCCCCCTCCATTCCCTTTTTTCCTCCCCCACATTCTTCTTTTACCCCTTATCTCCCTTACAAACCTTCCATCTCCTCACTATCCTAACTCTTACACCATAATTTACTAACACCCTCTTGGCACATTTGACCATTCTGACTGTCTTGGTGCTGTAAAACATCAACAAACCAAACCATGCCTGAGTAAAGGAGTGTGACTTATCACTCAACAGTATAGTAAATGAAGGTTTGAAGGAGAAAGGTCATAGCTGTAACTTTTAGTCTATATTTTAAAATGATTTTTTTTACAGAACAAAGTTTCTTTGCTGTGGTTGAAAGAATAAGTAACTATCAAATTCAAAACCATTTCTATATTGGGATTTAGCCCCCTTTTCCCCCCTTTCATGAGAAGCTTTGTGTCTTATAATGTTTTTGCTCAAGATCGATTGTGTGTAAGTTATGTGTGTCCCAGTTGTTATCATCCCATTGATGAATGTGTGTAAATATCATAAGAAAAAAAGATAGGGTAGCTTGTATTTTATGTCATAATTGGCTGACCCAAGAAGCTGCCATTCCCTGGTTGACCTTCGGTGACCTAGTGGTCATATTCCTGGGCCATGGTTAAGGTATCTGAAATTGTGTTACCAGCTGTAACCTACAAAGGGTATACAAGTCCACAAGTGGTTGTAAATCAACCACTGATAATTGCTTCTGAATTTCAAAATTGGAATAACTGATTTGATGTGGGTAGTATTAAAGTTTGAAGGAATATTCCCATGATTTTTGTGTAAAATTTTATTTGAAAGAGCCAACTTTTAGCAGACTGCATATTCCTTTAAGATTGCTTGCAAGAGTTTGTAAGTATTTAGGTTTAAAAAAAGAAAGAAAACTATTTCACTTTGTAATCATGCCAATTCCCTCTCAACAGAAGCAGATAAGGGCTTCTCAGGATGATGTTAGCAGCACGACCAGCAAGGAATCATCCACAACTCAGCACTCCCATCAAAGTGCAGCCAACACTGACAATGTGAACTATTTGCCTCTGAAGGATAAGAGGGCCCTCTTTCAGGAGAAGGTCCGCCAGAGTAACGAGGCCTGCCAAAGTGGGGACTTCGTCCACGCCATTCAGCTGTATTCAGAAGCCCTTGTACTGGACCCGGCCAACCATATACTGTACAGTAATCGTTCTGCAGCTCATGTTAAATTAAAGGAGTATGAGAAGGCTTTACAGGATGCGGTCCAGGCTAAGGAGTTAAATCCAAAGTGGTCCAAGGTAAGCAAAAACTTCACTTCACTAAAGACGTTCTATGTAACAACCTCATTTTCTTGTAACATTTGGCAGTGTGAAGAAACTTGCAGGAATAAACACAGACATTGGTGTCAGATTTCAGCAAGTAACATTTATTTTAAAGTTATTTTTTGTTGAAAAGATATTATATGAATTCCAACATACTGACAGAGTAGAGTATAGAATTACACATGTGTATATAACCCAATTTTGCATATAACCCTGGCCAACTTTTTTCATTGTTCGCAAGAAGTAACCCTAGACAGCTTACTCTTTTTGTTTGCAAACAGCTTGTAGTTTAGGAATGCAAAATAGAATAGGTGAGGGAGGGGGGGGGGGGAGGAGGGGCTTTGGTTTTGATGCTTTTGAAAGAGTGGGAATTTGACTCCCAATATGATCTTAGAAACAGAACCATTCCATAAAAATTTATCATTTTAACAGTCATGCAGTCTTTGAGTGTCATATGAAAGTTTGTGGAAGTTTTACTATTTACAAAACACAGCTACTATTATGTTGAAGTATGAATGTTGGAGCTATACTTTTCATTCCTGGATTTCAATACTTTATTACTTTCAAGAATTATGAAGTAAGAAATAGATATAATCATAAGATAAAAAATAAAAGCTGACCAGCAATGGATAATTTATTGAAAGAAACACAAGTGCCACCCAAAATGGGGTTCTAAGAATTTTGCCTTGTACATTTCTCCCGTCTTCGCCCTGTGCTTCTAGAAGTGGTCTATTTCATACCACATCAGCAGGCAAATTTCTCTCCCACAACCACATAGTTTCATATTCTAAAATAAAATACCTGCTTGAAATTTCCTGTTTTGATTCAATCGTTTATTTATAACTTTCAGCTATTCAAGATTCCTGTTGCATGAAGTAAGATGTCACTTTATTGATATTTAACCTTCTAATGAGGGTTAAGCTGCTGCGTTATCAAATTTATTAAGAGGTGGAAAACACCCACATTTTGAGATGAGTATAGGTTTGCTTTCTGCTTGCCAAGAACTCAATGTTAGAATGTCCAAACTTTCTGACTTGAATCTTCTAGGGAAGTTACGTCCCTGAATTTTACATTTGAAATATTTTCTGTAAGTGTTTTTTATAAGTGTTATTTTTGTGTGTGGCTTTATGATAGTACATAACATGATGTTTCAATTGTACAGTAATGAGAGACACAAGGCAGCAGGTTACTGTACTTTGTGACTTAAATTTAGGAGCTACAAGTGTTATTGATAGTAGTTTAAAACTTCTCTAAAGTTGTTCGATATTTCTACGTGGGCAATAAAAACATGATATTTCTACGTGGGCAATAAAAACAATGCTGCAATTGATAAATGTCTAGCCCCAAATTCAACTAATCTGCATTTAATGTGGCAGTTAATTTTGATTATTTATTGTCTTAACACATACATGCACAATGATGCTACACATGGCAACATATTCAGCATTTAAAGGGTATATGGACAGGTAGAGAGGCAACATTACTTAAATTGATTTACAATTCACTAAAAAACATGAAGAAAGCAAAAAGATTATCAAGATCGATTAAAAATTGCCCATTTTGCAGCGTTTTGAAGATTTTTGGACGTAGGCCTATATGCAAATTTTTGTGTTACTCTCATGATGTATGAACTAAACATATGTATTCTCTATTTTCGTATATAGATTCATTGTTTTTTTAATCATCAGCTATTTCTTTTTAAAAAAAGTTATTATAATGAAGATGATGTTATCTTTACAATGGATACCCTAACCAACTGGAGAAGGCACTTTTTTAACATTTTCAAGGTCTAAATTTAAAGGATTAGTTCAGTGGTCAAGCAAGTCTATATCTTGAGGACAAAAGAAACAAAATAGTGAAGAAACATTTAAAAATCTTATTCCGTTAAGGAAATATTCAAGTTTAAAGTTGGTATCATTTCTGTAGAAATGACTGAAATCAGACTAGTTGTGATGTCACAGCCTCAGGTTTCTCAAAATCTGTATGTATTTTAAAGAAAGTTTATTGAATTTTTTCTTTATTTAAATTATTTTTCCTCAAACTTTCTTCAGGTGGTATATTATAAATACTCTTCCTAGATTCACTTTTACTACTTTTTTGACTTATCCCATGGTTTTTAAGCCACAAAATCGCAGGACAGTATATAAAAGAATACATAGAGACTTTGAGGGATCTGAGGCTGTGACATCACAACTAGTCTGATTTCAGTCATTTGTACATAAATGATACCAAACTTTAAACTTAAATATCTCCTTCACGGAATGAGATTTTTGAATGCTTTCTTCACCATTTTGTTTGTTTTAAAGTCCTCTTTCATATAAGATAAATATGTTTGACCACTGAATTAATCCTTTAATAGAAGAAAAACCAACACATTTTGAGAGTTTTTCCTGTTCATGTGTCACATTGTTTCAATTAAAACAATCAGACTTTGATTTAAGTTGAAAACTATACATGCTATTTTCCAAAATTCAAAGGCAAATTCAATATTTATGATGCTCTTTTGATTAGAGGTGATTAAACAGAAAACTTTTGTACCTGTCCGTAACAGGCCTATGAAAAACCTGTATAAAAACAGTTCATAGAAATTGGGCAGATCTCTTTTTTTGCTGGAAGAATAAAATGACAAATATATCATATTAATGCCAAAAATATACTTTATTTTTCTGCAAGGGAAAAACCTTTGTACCTTTTCCAGGCTGTGAAACAAGACATACTAATAATATCATCATAATTTAGAGCAAAACAAAATGTTTTTTATGACAACATAATCAGGTTCAAGAATAATCATATAGGTTAAATGTAATGGGACTTTGAGAATCAGTCAATTGCATGTATATAGCCCCATTACCTACATTCGTTGATGTTAACCCCATTGTAAAATATGATTTATGAGTACAGGACTTCATTTACCACACAAGTAACTGTTCTTTATTGGTTTGTTTCCATGGAAGTTGGATATTTAAAATGTTGTTTATTGTGCAGTATGTTAAATTATTTTGAAGTACTGTAGGTTTCAAGTTTAATCCTCAATGGATTTGGTAACTTTTTGTCTTTAAATGTGCAACTGCTGTACCCTTTTCTGATCTACTGTAGCATTATAATCCTGACCATTTGTTCCTCATTGTGGCTCATATCTTTCTTGGAATATGCTGTTCTGTTTATGCAATACAGTGCATTACATACATAGTACAGTGCATTGCATATTACAGTGCATAGTATAGTGCATTGTATCAGTTCAGATCATGCTCCCGATTGGAGATCTTCCGATTGGGAGATCTTCCGATTGGGAGATCTCCCAACCGGGAGATCTTCCAATCATTTTTTGTCATTTCTTGTCATTGTAACCCACAAGGCATCTTTTCAAATTTAAATCTCTGTAAAGAAATACATAATGGTAAAATAGGTTTAAGACAAAGGTAGGAAAAATGCATGCGAAATATTCAAATTTTATTGGTGTAGCAGAACGATGAAATTATTATCTCCATTTTCATCGGAACCAATTTGACTTTCATCTGGGAATTTTAATGTAATCTTAAAAGTTAAGTTTAAGATTTTTTGAAGAGAAGACTTTAACATTTTTGTCGCCAGCAAAAGCTTAAAGTATTCAGAAGTATTAATTCCAATATCATTTCCAAAGTATCAAACTTTAGAATTACAGAATTTGAATGCAAAAAGAAATTAACGGCTGAACTTATTAGCAACAAGTTAAACTAGGGTCAGGGTCACTGCGCATGTGTCGATCTTCCAATTAGGAGATATCTAGACTCCCGATTAGGAGCATGGACTGGACTGTTGTATAGTACCGTGCATTGCATAGTACAGTGCAACTACATGAAGTTTACCATCTTTTTTATTAATTTCAAACCCCTAGCTTGATTTAAAAAGGGGCAGGGTGCTAGAATTGTTGAGGGCGCATTAATGCATGAAGCCCTGCATCTTTTCGGCATGGAGTCCATGGACCTCCTTAAGGCTCAATCCCATGGTGAAGAAACTCTGGGATTTTAGCTATAATCATATCGTAGAATGAAACTGTTCTAACTGATATTGATCAGGACCATTCATGAGCCACACAGGACAATTGCTTACTATACTATCATTCTGTGTTCTGTATCAATAAAAGGAATTTCATTTAGGAGGGTTAATCAAATTTATTAAGTTTAAAAAATAAAATAAAAAAAAATCATTTTCTTTTAATGAGGGCAGAGTCCAGAGGCAGGGCGGACCCCAGTGGGAAGGGCAGACTGCAGGGGGCAGGGCAGATCCCAGGGGCCAGGGCAGATCCCAGGGGCCAGGGTGGACCAATGTAGAGGCGGGGCAGACCGCCCCTGTAAAACAGCAATGCTAGGGGTCTGAATTTGTAGAGATGGAAATTAAGTCATACACGAAGATAAATTATGATTGGTGTATTGGTATCAAAATGTTGCTGCTTTTTTGATAAATGTGGAGCACATTTTATTCTTAGAATCACCTGTTGTTTGAACCAAGTTATGGCTGATCCAAGTTTGCATGAATTTTTGATGTTTTCAAAATTTGTGATGTATGAAAGAGAAAACAGCTCAACATCTTTAATGCAATTCTTTATAATTCTTTCATAAATTTCAGTGATTGAAAATCATCCAACTTTTCCCTGCTTAAATTTTGATTGAGGGTGTGATGGAGATTCAAAACATGTTCATCATATATGTTTCCATTTAAAATAGGAATATTTGAAAAACAATAACCAGGAATAGATATATGTTCTCTTTGTGATGTCACAAATTTACATATCAATTTGTATGATTTATAAAAAAAAACCTTAAAGAAGCAATAGTCTGCAAGTGAGAGGGCTTAGTTTTTGCGAATTTCACAGATGTGTTATCCACAACAAATCGATAAACGTCTTGTCTCCATAGCCCACAAAAGACTTGAGGGCAATGGTCACATGAATATTCATATTAACCAGAAAATTACTATATTGTTCCGTGCTACATGCGTTTGATTTTTGGGGGGCATTTGATTTTTGGGGGGCATTTTATTTTTGGGGGCATTTGATTTTTGGGGGGCATTTGATTTTGGGGGGGCATTTGATTTTGGGGGGGCATTTGATTTTGGGGGGGCATTTGATTTTTGGGGGCATTTTATTTTTGGGGCATTTTATTTTTGGGGGCATTTTGATTTTTGGGGGCATTTTTTTGGGGCATTTGATTTTGGGGGCATTTGATTTTGGGGCAAAATTTGATTTTTTGGGTACTCACTTTTGGTCTCACACCTCACCTAGTCTCTTCAGGCCTCCTGGCCCATAAGGATGCAGTGCACTCTCTCCACTGGACTATGTTATTTGCAACTTGTTTGGCTTCTGTCAATGAGCTCCATCCCATCATTTTCTTCTCCTTATACTGCTCCATCTCTTTGGCGAGTTGAGCTGCTTGTCCAGTTGAGAAAAGCGATCTTACATTCCAGCACCCCATAAGAGTGCTACTGGTGGGTTGGTTATTGACATCATCAATCCATGAGCTTCCTTGTGGCTTTCACCCATTGGCGTCATCTTATCCACAAACCTCAGATTGTCATCTTCAGGAATTTGGATCGTCATACTCACAAAGCCAATAATATTACCAGCATAAGCTAGTGCACTTGCAGTTTCTGTAATTAATAGAATGAGCTGAATGGGTTGTTAGCCCATTGCAGCAGGTTTTATTTCAGTGTTCCTTCCCTTAGCCAGAGCATTGTTAGCCTAGCATCGTAAGGAACTAGTTACCAGGGGAACCACGAGGAGGTAAAGTTGACTTGGGTGAACTATGGGTCATTGACAGGCTACTAATTTTCGCTTCTCACCCACCAAAGTGAGCTAAAGCTAGTTGACCCCAGCACCACAGCCAATGGACACCCCAATCCCCTAGACTTTCATCTAGTGCCCCTTTAATTCAGAATGCTGTAAAATGGCCAAGTTTAAACGTATTTTGGTTAAAACATTTGCATTGCTATATTCCTTGTTAATAGCATATTTTCTTTCAGTTACTAAAAGCTCAAGTTATTGTTGCTTGCCCATAGATCTTTAGCATGTCAGTGGAAGCTTCCAAGTCTCTTCAAAGGAATATTCCCATGGGCTTTTTTTGTAAACTTTTATTTGTAAGAGCATACTTTTATAGCCAATTTGTTACAAAAATCAGATTTATATCATATTCCGTTCAGTAGATATGGATTTTTAAAGATTTCCCAATTGCATTTTAAAGTTTTTGCACAGTATAATGAATTTGTGTTTGATGATGTCATAGAGACAATTTCATTGCAAATGTTTATGTATTTCTTTGAATTTAATTGGTCGTTTTTGTATAATTAGAAACAATTTTCGAAAGTGATTGAGGTAGGGTATATTTGGCAATGTATTTAAATACCTAACTTTCATCAATTTATTTTTCTAGCAGGTTTTGCTAACAATAAAAGATGATAGATTTGAATGAAATACATAAACTCTGTGGGAGAATGTGTTGCTGTGACGTCATACTGAGCCTTTTTTTTCCTATTTGTTTATTGGCATTTTTGTGAACCTTAAAACTTGAATATCACCTGGTAGGAATAACACATCAACATGGTTTTTGTACTAAATTGTTTCTAAAATTGTTCTCTTTCTTATGAAAGGTTACGAAAAAACATGGGAATATTCCTTTAATGTGTGTATGCTTTTGACTCTTTTCCCTATTGTATACACATTATCTGTCAAGAAATCTGCATTTTAGTTCCATAAGCATAACTTAGATATCAGGACAACTTCAACTTTCTTTAACCTTTAGCTTTACCATCATTCATCTTCCTTAGTCAGCAAAGTATTCATTTTATTAGTGACCTAAGCCCTATAAAGACAATGATGATTCATTATCACAAGGGCAGAAAGGTTGCTTTTAAATGTTGTCATTTAAGAATAACATTGCTCACAAATATTTATGATGAAAGAAGATATTGTAAACATACAGTATTCCTTTCTGGGTTTGTAAATGAAAGCTTCAAGCTGGTGAACATTCCTAATGTTAGTTTCCTTGGGGAATTGTTAACTTTTTGAATTTTAGTTTTATTGACATTAAATTTGGCAAATAGCTAAATTTGTATTGTAATTTATCCAAATACTGTAAGAAATTATTCCATCAAGTTTAGAGCATGGTCAAATGCCAAAGTATTTCTCATATTTTAAAATTGAAATACATTTTTTCAATCATCAACCATACTGTATTGAGAGGAAGTACTGTATAGCTGGTGTTAATTTGAAATTGGATAATTATTATCCCTAGCCAGGCACATAGCCAAACATTTTAGGAGGAGTGAGAGGGAGATATAAAGATGGGGGGGGGGAGGCGGCCTTTATGAAAAACAAATTTCACCTGATTGAACTATCTATAAAGTGGAAAACTCAGATCATAACCGTTACAATAATGAAGAAAAATGCCTACAAAAAAAATCAACCTTCAGCAGGGAGAAGGGGGGGTGCAACCTCTATGAAAAATAATTTCCACCTGAGTGAACTATATATAAAGTGGAAAACTCTGAATCATAATCATTACAATAATGAAGAAAAATGTCCTGCAAAAAAAAAATCAAGCTTCACCTGAGGAACTATGTATAAAGTGGAAAACTCTGAATCATAATCGTTACAGTAATGGTTTTGGGGCTGTCCCCAGTCCAGCTGGGGTAAGATTCCCTCTGCTAAAATCAATGAACAGCATATTGTGCACTGGATGGCATAATTTTTAATTAATGGTAT
Organism: Chiridota heheva; assembly: GCA_020152595.1. Taxonomy (NCBI): domain Eukaryota; kingdom Metazoa; phylum Echinodermata; class Holothuroidea; order Apodida; family Chiridotidae; genus Chiridota; species Chiridota heheva. The sequence continues at coordinate 726,603 of JAIGNY010001194.1, forward strand.
TGCTAATATATAGTAGTATGCAAAAATATTCTTACAAGGTGTAATAAAAGTCACTGTTGGCCAATTTAACAAAGCAGGTTCTTTGATTCAACATTAGGGAAAATGTATCTGTACTGTACTTACAGTATCTCCTAATAAATACCATTGTATTTTTTAAAATTGTTTTTATCTTCTAAAAAGAAATTAAATTTTCTGCACTCTGAGCAAGTAGCCCTCTTTCAACAAATTTTTCTTGAAATTTTTAATTCTTGAAACATCAAGACGGAACTGTTAAATCCGCATTTTCATGAATATAATCACAATGTGTGACCTCTTTCAGGACAAATCTCTTCTGGTTTTTGATGTTGGATTTTGTTTCTCTTTTGCTGAAATCAATATAGAATCAAACTAACTTACTGTGATTTCTCAAGGCTTCATGTTTCAAGCACAGAGAGAGGATACTGCTATCTGTGTGTGTTTTCATATCATTCTGCATACCCATGGTGTACCATAGACTACACAAGAAGTTTAAATTCTGACCACTGTTGTATGCCATAATGCTCTCTTATTTCAATTAAGGTATTTTTAATAAGACATGATGTCAAGTTGACAGAAATACTGTCATGAATCTGGAAGAAAGGGATTCTTTTCAATTAACAACAATGTTATATAGATTCAATGTTTTGGATTGGATTGGATGTTATCCACACAAACATTATAGTAGATTCCTATTACAAATCGTTTGTTGTATTCTTTGTTACCATAAAGTGTATTTTTTGTGGCATTATACTTACTGTATTGTCAAACCAGGGAGTTGGCATTAAACCTGACTCAGTGTTAACAATAACCTGATATCCAGAGAGAGCAGTTGGAAAGATGGTTGAGAAAACAGCGATTTGTATAGGAGGGAGGGGGAACATTAAAAGTAATAGCAAAGTCAAACCAGTACAGTACTACCTTTACCATTGTACAGCAATTTCCATTGTTATTTTGATTTTTCAAGTTCTCAATGTATTAGTAGATCTGAGTATTAATGGTCAAATAATGACCTTTATCCCTGTTTTTGGCATGAAGTATGTATTATTGTTTATACAGTAACTAGATCTTTTCATTCTGGATATTTTAAGGATATTTGCTTGTCTTTTACTTTGTCCTGGTCATGATTTACATTATAAGCAATGGCTTCAACCATCATAAAAATTTACTAATGCATTTAAGTGACAGATTAGAGAAGTCAAATTTTTTGCTTTAAAAGTTTAATCTTCATTAAAACCTAGTAAAGTCATTAATTTGTATCAAACCAGAATGATCGTTTATCAAACAATAATACCCAAAAAGAGAGAGTAATGATGGACTGATAACAACTTTTACTTGAACTTCTAAAATCCATTACAATTGATTTGATATATAGACTTCTTAGGGTATATAATTTGATTTTATACAGCTTGTATCATGTATTGTACTTGTACAATGATTTATGCTGAGTTGCTTTAGAAATGTATTTAAGTGTGTTAAAGTGTATTAAAGGAATATTCCCATGTTTATTGCGTAAAAAAAAAAAAAACCATGACGAAAAAAAGAAATCATGTTGATATGTTATTGCTACCAGGTGATTCAAATTTCAAGGTTCAAAAAAAAAAAATGCTAATAAATGAATAGGAAAAGGCTCAGTATGACATCACAGCAACACATTCTCCCACAAAGTTTATGTATTTCATTAAAATCTATTATCCTTCTTTTATTAGTGAAACCTGCTAGAAAAATAAATTGATGAAAGTTAGGTATTTATATACATTGCCAAATATACCCTACTTCAATAACTTTTGGAAAATTGTTTCTATTCATACATAAACAACCAATTAACATTAAAAAGAATACATAAACATTTGCAATGGAATTGCCTCTATGACATCATCAATCATGAATTCATCATATCAAAAATCTAAAATGCAATTGGGAAATCTTTCCATATTCATACTGATATCAAAATTTTTTACCAAATTGGCTTTAAAAGTATGCTCTTTTAAATGAAATTTTACAAAAAACCATGGGAAAATTCCTTTAAAGCTGGCACATTTGAATCTGACTGTTACTGTCTCTGATAAACGTCAACAAATGTATGAAAGTGTGGCAGCATTTACAAAACATGTTACTTCAGATTTTGGCTGTTGATGCTCTCTGAAGATATCTGGTGATGTTTTGTTTTGTGTTAATTCTGAGTATATTTTTTGGAAAGCCATTTTGGGGTATGACAAACATGGACTTTTCAGAGCAACTGTACTAGGGACTTCATCCCTGGACACCGTGCCATTGGGTTTGCACTATACATGCGGAGGACCAAAAGGTCTGGCAGCACTAATGTTTGTAATGATTGATATAATATGACTGGAATGGTTGATGCATTCTGCTGCTGGGATCCTAAAGATAGATTCCCGTGTATTGTCTTTATATCTTCCATTTGAGAAACCATGCTGTCTGTGGTGCTTAAGTTTCATGCTCAAACTTAATATTCTGTTTTGGTAAAAATAGTTTGAAGTTCAAAGATCATCATTTAGGAAGAAAGATTCTGAGGGGGAAAAAAAAGGTAGAATTTTTAAATATGGTATGTATGTATGTATGTATGTATGTATGTATGTATGTATGTATGTATGTATGTATGTATGTATGTATATATACATACATTTATATGTACATGTATGTATGTATGTATATATATACGTATATATGTACATGAATGTATGTATGTATGTATGTATGTACATGTATGTATGTATGTATGTATATATATGTATGTATGTACATACATGTATGTATGTATGTATGTATGTATGTACATGTATGTATGTATGTACATATATGTATGTATGTAAATAATGTGAAGAATTTGAAGGGGAAATAACTATTTTTTAGTTATTCTAGTTATCCACAAATCTGTTAGAGCTTAAATTTATTATATTTCCAACATGCATGGATTCGATATTTGTGAATATTGCTCACCATTTAGTTTGTTGTGTTATTTGCCATATTACGGTGAACATTCTAGACAGTGTTCTAGCCAGCTTGTTTTTATGCAAAAATTGTTGCACAAACATTATAAAATGTTATATAAAATCTTTAACAAAGGAATTACTGCAAACCAATGGAATCAAACTCCTGGCTGCTAACACAGTATGAAATTGCATAATAAGTATGTAATTCTGTACTTAAAGTAGTCACATCAGGTTTTAATAGTGGTCCAAAAAGGCTGTTATTGGGGTATACGACTGGAAATGTATGACTTTAGCTAGCCACATCATGGTTTCCCCAATTTTGTCAACTGATTTCATCAACCTCAAATGTCACGTGACTTTTGAGCCTGATGAGACTCTGATTGCAAACCATAAATTAGTATCTTTGCCCTTTCATCAGTACAAAGGACACATGAGTCTTGACCAGGCCTGCTTTTGGCTAATAAATATTTCACCTACAGTAGCTTGTTCACAGGATTAGTTCAGTGGTAAGGCAAGTTTATTTTATATGAAAGAGGACTTCAAAAGAAACAAAATGGTGAAAAAAGCATTAAACAAATCTTATTCAGTTAAGGTGATATACAAGTTTGAAGCTTTGTCTTATCTGTGTAGAAGTGACTGGTGTAGTAAGTCTAATATGGATAGTTGGTGCCCTAACCCTCACATACATAACAATTGTTAATGTATTTCAAATAAAATTTATGTAACTTTTTTACTATTTTAATTATTTGTCCTCAACTTTTCTTCTGGTAGTAAATTATAATAACCCTTACAAGATTATGTTTTACTACTTTCCTGACATATCCAATGGTTTTGAAGCCACAAAATAACAGGACAAAATATAAAAGAATGCATAAAAACTAGTCTGATTTCAGTCGTTTCTACCCAAATGATTCCAATGCATATTAATGAGTAGGAAGGGCTTAATGTAAAAAACTTGAAATTTTTATATTTTAGCAACTACTGATGTGTCCATGTTTATAATGTAAAAATGTCAAATTGTATTAATATGCATAGTGGGCGGGGCTTAATATTATTTTGCTGAAAAAGCTTGTAAACATGGTATTCAATAATGGTAAACTGGATTCATGTCATATTTGGTACACAGAAGCCCATGGTCCGTAGATGTGGCCTATTGTTTTTAATGGTAATACAATGCATATTAATGAGTAGGTGAGTCTTAATGTAAAAATCTTGAAATGTTTATATTTTAGCAACGCATATGTTGTTTTATTTCATATTTGGTATAAATATGATGTTAGCTGGTGTGTTCATGTTCATGATGTAAAATTGTTGAATTGCATTAATATGCATTAATATGATTTTGCTGAAAAAGGTTTGTAAACACGGTTTCTCAAGAACGGTTCACGGGATTCATATCATATTTGGTACACAGATAGCCCATGGTCCATAGATGTGCCCAATTGTTTCTGGTGGTGATAAAATGCATACTAATAAGTGGGTTGGGCTATAAAAGTGAAAATTTGAAAAAGTGATAAATAAACAACTATGTCTGTTTTGTGTCATATTGGGCCTGATAATTTTGTTGGTTATTTTGTACATGCTTATGTTATCAACAGATGTCTTTGATATGCATGGTGGGCATGGCTTAATGTAAATGTCCAAAATGTAAAGTAAACATCATACTGCATCTCATGAATGATATATCAGATTTATGCTATATCAGGGTCATGGTCTGTACATATGTTCTAATGTTGTAGTAGTGATGTCATGAATATTAATGAGTATAAATTCTTGAAATAGAATAATCAAGCAACCCTTTTTGCATCACACTTGCTATGAAAATATTGTTAGTTATTGTACAAATGCCAATGTTGTCAACATTTTTATTGATGGGTGTGGCTAATGAGTAAATATCATGGAACAAATATTTCATACAAATTTAATACAAATATTGCTAATCAATCAGCTTATGGAAAGAAAAAAAAAGCATCAGAACCACTTTGGTTCTGGTTTTTCAACGTATTTGTTAGAAAAAAGTGCAAGTGAAAGATTATTGCGATAATAGTACAATAGGAGTCACCAGACAAAAATTACAATGATCGAAAAAAGAAAGAAAAAAGTTTGAGGGAAAGATTCAAACCAGACTGGGCTATATCAATCACTATTCATGCTTGAGATTTTATTTAATATATACTGTGAAATAAGGGCGAATGAAACGTGCAGCAATTGGTTGAAATATTGAACCAATCAAACAATTTGATTCATGTTCTAAACATTGTGTCCATATGACGATTTCACCTCTTTAAGGGTTTTTTTTTTTTAGAAAAAGAGTTAAATGAGTTGAGACTGACAGAAAAGATATTGTTCAATGTACATTTATCTTTCATTTCTAAAAGTTTTTCAAGTATGAGTTTTTGATCCCCACCCTCCTTTTATTCACTTATTCCATTTCAATTTCATATTTTAGATTTTTCCCCATTGAAGCCATGAAAATAAAACTGGAGCTGCTATAATGTAACCCTCTATCTCTAATAATCACCTGTTATAGATAGTTTCATGAACTAAATAATTAACTTCCAGTATCATATCTCAAATGTTTTTTTGAAATCTTTTATTTCTTTTCAGAACAATTAATTGTGTCTACTAAACTGCCTTTATTTGTATCATTTTGTGTTGTGCAATGTACACTGGTAAAATATCCATCACCCTTGCAAAGTTGTGCTGAGCAATCTGCCGCCACAAGATGTATTGTCGCCATAGTAATGTTAGGGAGTAGGGGTCATGCAAGGTCAATGGTGGTTATTAAAATACAAAGAAAAGGTTGTGAATGTGAATGGAGTTACCACAGAGACATAGGGGGATAGAATTAATTCAGATCTAAATGATGATGATGATGACACACAGTTTGATGTGTATTTGGTGAGATTTATTGTAAGGAATTTTTTTTTGTTTCTTTTATTATGCACATTTATCTGTAAAGGAGGAAGTTACACTGTCTGTAGTCAACTTTAAGACCAGTTAAATTTTTAGGACATTATCAACATTTGAGCTTTGATATCTGCCTACATCTAGCATGTAGATTTATATATACTCTAACGAAAGTAACTGTTGCACTATCTGTTTGAATAAACAGATTGAATTGGACCAAATATTAAAACATTTAAAAATAGTTCTTTTTAAGATAAAGATATTTTCCTTTCAAAATATGGAAAAAGTAATCCATTTTTTTTTGGTACAAATGTTAAAAAAAGAAAAATTGTGGACATACTGTACTTCAAGGCAGTTGATTGGAAGCCCCAGTAGTTTTTCTGAACAGTAAGTGCAATGGTGGTGGCACCCTGAGTGTATGGTTAGCTATAATGCTGGTCATAACATCTCCTAATGTTACGCCTAAGAAAAATCAATTCTTACGTCGTAACAATCAGTTCTTACATCGTAACAATTCCATTTCATACGTCTAAAAAGCAGGTCGCTGATTGGTTGGTTTCTTTAGAAATAGATTAGAAAAAATTAGATATTTTCCTTTTTCACAAATGTTAAAAAAGAAAAAATGTGGACATACTGTACTTCAAGGCAAAAGTTGCAATGGTGGTCTGAGTGTATGGTTCTATAACACCATCGTAACAATTCCATTTCATACGTCTAAAAGCAGGTCGCTGATTGGCTGTTTCCTTTAGAAATAGAATAGAATAGAATAGACATATGAAATGGTATTGTTGTGATGTAAGAACTGATTGTTATGACCATAAGAATTGTTAAGATTATTAGGAGACATTATGACTTTTTTCTTGAGGTGCCCCCTTATCTCAGAGACATTATGATCCGTATGGCCAACCATATTAGTGGACAGAATTATCCCCTCCCCCCATTAGTGAGCCCGTATGAAATGGTATTGTTGTGATGTAAGAACTGATTGTTATGACATAAGAATTAATTTTTCTTAGGTGTATTATTAGGAGACATTATGACCCGTATGGCCAATCATATGAGTGGACAGAAGTAAGCCCCCTTCCAAATTTCTCAGAGACATTATGATCCGTATGGCCAACCATATTAGTGGACAGAACTATCCCCTCCCCTTAAAAAAAAAAATCACGATTTTCAATTTGTTCAAATCAGAAAATGTCAGTAATTGAAAAAGTGGTTTTGTAGTGCATCATTGATCATCTGCTTTTCTTGATGAGTTAGACTTGTGGTGAAGCTGGAGTACCATATGGCATGGCATGCTTTATTCATTAACATATTATCCATTCTATTAACATTTCCTAGTCATACTGTCATCACAATGATAGGGTTGTAAGACTCAGGAATATTTTTAAAATGTTAAGTGAAAGAATAAATGCTGCATTTTGTCAGAATTCCATGATTTGTTCTGGTAGTAAAGAATAATTTGTCACACTTCTGTTGCAGAGATGGTATAATATTTTGCTGTATTTCTAAAGAACCCTTCCCCCCTCCCTCCCCCCTCCCTCCCTCTTCACCCCGCCACAAAAAAAGAAGGAAAAAAAAGCAATACTGGAAAATTGAATTACACAGACAGACATACAGTCCTGCTGTACATTACATGCATCTTTACTTCCCCTTATATTATTTTTCATCTTTAGTTAGCAAACAATTTAAAAACTGTCAGAGCAATCCAAATAAATATTTCATTCTTGTAATGAAATTTTTACCAACTGATTCTCTTAAAGATGTTTATGGATCTACTGAAACAATAATCCAATTGAGCAAGATTTCTTTTCTCATCAGGAACTTCATTTGTTTCAGAAAAGTAGGTCGGTTCAACACAAGCAGTGTACATCCTACTTTTAACGCTAATTCTGTATGCTGTAAAATCATTGGTCCAATGTCAAAGCTTCAGCTTGACAAGCTAGAGGTCCTGGGTTTAATCCCCAGTGGGTTTTCATTACAACTGGTTTGCCAAATGGGGTAGACATCTCTGTAAAACAATAGCTTATTGAGAAGGTGATGTAAATAGAGGAATTTTGGATATGTAAACTTTCAATTTTTCAGATTCAGCAAGTTTGTGTTTACTTTGAAAATTTAATTCTTGTGGTGACATTTTTAAATTGGACATTGGATCAAAATTAATTCCTTCAAACCAGTCTGCTTCACACAAACCCTAACTTAAACATGGCATTCATTTTCAAGTTGCCAAATTGGTTTGCATTTGACTCTTTGAGGTTATGAGAAAACTGCACTTTCACCTCTGGAAAACTATGCACTTCCTTGTGATGATTGAAATGGGATGAAAAGGGGTTACAGAGGGCAGCATGCACTTATATAACTTTGATTTAGTGTTGATAGAAATTCTATTAAAGCTTATATGTTTTATAATACCAAAGTGTAACAAGAAAGATACATTTGCTATAAACAGCATGACCTTATAAGTACAGCATTCAGGCAGACACATTCTGATTCCTCATGAACTAAACATTGATGGTATAATTTGTTGTTTGCAATTAACTTTCAGGTTGACTGGAACTTCTGTAGGGAGACTTGTTTGAGCCAAACAAGAAGTTAAAACATGAAATATAAGGAAAATACATCAGAATTTTTTTTAGTATTTGACAGTACCCACTGTACACAAAGCTTTACCCCATCTACCACTTTTACCCCCTTTTTTTGCAACCCTGAACTTCCTCTTTCGATCACAGCTTCCTGGCTATTAGTCCCCGTACTTCTGTCAGACTCTATTTTCTTTTCTTCCTACCTCTGGAATGATCTAACCTCTCAGGCACAATTTGACCCTAGCTGTTGTGGTGCTGTTAAGCCCTCATCAAACAAACAAACAAAGCCTTTTTTTTCCATTTTGAAATTTGCCTAGGGAATAGAGATATATGTTTATGACTTCAAGTATTACATCTTTTCTTTTGCTGTAACCCATGTCTTTCCTTTTCTGCATAATGTTGACCTTATTCATTGTGCCTTTAGAGTGTGGAGTAAATTCCCAACATTAACCATACTCTACACAAAGTACACATCTAAAAGAAAGTGTAGTGTTCTTGTGCACTTTACAAACTAAGAATTTCATCATAAAGCATCTCTTATCTAATAATATATTATGAAGAATTATTACAAGCTCAAGCTTTCAGTTTATTTGAAATCAGTCAATTAATTCCTGTCTTTACCAAGGCTGTACGTAGTCAGGGGGAGGGGGCTAATAATGGCAAAAATAACACACACAGGGTCTTATACACAAGAAAAACGTCCATCTGCTTTTTGTTCTGCCCCCTCCCATAAAAAAATTGAACTCTGGCTACGGGCCTGGTCTTTACATCTTGTTATGCATTGAAATACAAATGGGAAAGACGGTGGTGTTTATAAAATGTTGCTGTAATGTTTGGAATTATAAATTTGCATTACTTGCTTCAGGTGGGATAAAAGTTCCTTTTACTCTATTTTTTTCTCTGAACTCTCTGTCTGCATACTTACTATGTAAGCAGCTTTTTCGTTTTTAATCTCTGAGCCTTGAAAAAGAAAACCTTGTTTTTGTGACATTCTCATAGATTTACCAGAGCTTTGTGGTTCATGCAAACTGGAACAATAGTTCCAAAAGTATTAACTTTTTAAGAACGAATGATGAGGTCCTCCTACTTTTACCCCCCCACCCCTTTTTTCTGCGCCCCTGCACTCCCTCTCGAGTACAATGTAGATAGGACTTCAGGTGAAATTTAATGTACTTGATTGAACATGCTCCATTTGGTGCCCAGGAGACTTGCAAATTTATGATCGACATGTGGTATTACACAAAGTCCCAATACAAGTTTGTAACAATACATGGACATACTACAAAACTGTTTGTTTATTATCTATAGATAGGCAGTCAATGTGTTAAAGGAATATTCACATGGTTTTTTGTAAAATTGTATTTGGAAGAGCATATGTTTAGAGCCAATTTGGTACAAAAATTAGTTTGATATCATATTCCATTCAGGAGATATGGATTTCTAAAGATTTTCTAATTGCATTTTAAAGTTTTTGTACAGTATGATGAGTTCGTGTTTGATGATGTCATAGAGGTAATTCCATTGCAAATGTTTATGTATTTCTTTGAACGTTAATTGGTTGTTTCTGTATGATTAGAAACAATTTTTCAAAAGTAATTGAAGTAGTGTATTTTTGGCAATGTATATAAATACCTAACTTTCATCAATTTATTTTTATAGCAGGTCTTACTAATAAAAAAATGATAGATTTTAATGGTATACATAAACTTTGTGGGAGAATGTGTTGCTGTGATGTCATACTGAGCCTTTTTCCTATTCATTTATTGGCATTTTTTATGAACCCTAAAATTTGAATATCTCCTGGTAGGAATAATATATCAACATGATTTTTGTACTAAATGGTTTCTAAAAATTTCCCCTTTTTTGTAAAAGGCTATGAAAAAAACATGGGACCATTCCTTTTATAATCATAATTACATTGTTTTGAACATGGAAACATTCCTTTAATAATCATAATTACATTGTTTTGAACATGGAAACATTCCTTTAATAATCATAACTGGCCCCATTACATTGTTTTGAACATGGGAACATTCTCTTAATAATCATAACTGGCTCCAATTACATTGTTTTAAAATATCATGTTGATATAATAATTTTTGGGATAAATGTTGGATGTTTTTACCTAGCTTTTAATTCCACCATCAAATAGTATTGTTTTAAGTTTTCCTATGTATAATTATGCACTTGTCAGTTGTATGACTCACCGCTACTACCCCCGGCAATGTCAGTCAAATGTGAGTTGTTGACATATGAAACAGTGATTCGCATGTGCGTGGATTGTACCAAATTGTCGGTCACAATCTGTGACTCTGGGGTGAGTCAATTTACCCGGTGGGTCTGCAACCAGTGAGTTCACAACTGGTTATCAAAGGCAGTGGCTGTCTTGATATAATGTCCAGCACTGGATGCATAGCAAGGTATGCTACTTCAGACCTAATCACTTTGTACAGAGGTGAGTAATTTGGGTTAAGTTATTCAAAAGAAATGTCAGTCACCTAAGTGACTGAGGGGTGTGTCAATGTACATGTTTTGGTCATCCACCTTGGTGCAATGACTCACCTTGTCCGGGGGTGTAGGGGTGAGTCATGCAATTGACAAGTACAGTAGCTTAGTATCAGCAAGTGTATGACTTTAAGCAGGGTTAACTTTCATGTCATAACATGACCATTAAGGTGTACAGGTGGTCCGGAAATGTTATTTTGGGGCTTATTAAAAATGTGATTTTTACAGCAAATGCATAAAGTTTTATATAAAAAATGTAATTACTATTATGATATATTCTATACTATTATACTTATGAAGTAGATGAAATAAATAAGACAAACCGTGTACATTGAATAATAAGTATTTGCCATCATAACTTCCATTTTATTTATTACCTTACCTTACTCCTCCTCTCCTCTCCTGACTATGGAGATTGAGGCTTTATTAAGTAGCTCCTTCCATTTCTTTCTGTCTTGTGCACATACTGTTGCTTCCCTCCAACTATTATTCATCTTTTATTTATTTCATGCTGGATTTTCTTGTAATGTATGAATTTTAATGACACATGGATGATTGTGTGACCAGATAATTGCAGTTGACATCTACATGTATTTATCATACTACAAACAAACTGACATAAACAAACTGCCGTAAACTGACACAAACAACTGAAAAACCATCAACTCTCTTTGCTCTACTCATTTTTGGGTTGGCTCCTGAAACTGCCCACTTGTCAAATTCCATATTATCAGCAGTTAATTTTGGTGCTGTTGGGATGTGGTGGATGAAATTCAATGATCCCAAATCAAACCCGTAAACACCAGTAAATCACCTTTTTTCTGTACATAGATGAATATGATTTATGAAGAAATTGCAAGAGCCTTGTCTGTGTGTGCTACAGTAGCTGTGGCATGTGTACAATAATGTAACATGGTGGAAGTCTGGCATAAAAGTTGTAATTTATATCAATAGGTTATTTAAAATAACAGTAGTGATCCATGTTTACGTTACACACCTCATTTTACTCATGAATGGAATGAAAGTTGAAACCAGGAAAAATGAAATTTATTGCATAATGTTGCAAAATGTTTTGTGAGTTATGATAAGGTGGTTTGAATGCCATGACAATTTTGGTTTCTGTTCTTTCAAAGTAACGAAAAGGTCAGTGCGATAGGAATCACCAATTACATTTCATGAGTCAGTTATAATTCAAACTAAGTTTTGGGTATACAGTGCTTAACCCTTACTCTACCACGCGGGCGATACTATCGCCGATTTCAAACCACCTTTTTCTAAAAAAAAAATCGGGACTTTACCACAGTCCTATACGAGTGATCTTGGTATCATTTTAAAGTACTCGGATAGTTCTTTCATAAAATGAAACTTTTTTTTAGAGGTTATATTACATAATTTTTAGAAAAATGACATCAAAAAATGGTAAAAATCAATAATTGCTAATAAAATTGCATTTTTTTTTCTTTTTTTTTTTCTTCAATCTTACGATAATTTCAAGATTACATTTTTGCTTCAAAATCAAACACGAAAGTCCTAAGAAATTATAGTATTGGTTTCTGGTATAATTTTCATAATCCCTACGTCCAATCTTTTGTTCTAGTGAAATTTCTGCAAAATTTCATGAATTTCTGCCATTTTTGGCCGCTTTTGTTCAAAAAATCGTGAAACCCAAACCTCACAACACGCATGCTTGGTTGAACCGCCGTTCGAAAGCGCTTGAAATTTCCTTTCATTTGACATATAAATAAAGGCATACCCCCCTCTATTTAAAACCTATTCTATAAGAACAAAATTACAGCCATCCAATTTCAACGATCACGTAGCGCAGGGGAAAAGTCCGCGACTAGCGTGCGAGCGCTCCGGGTTCGAGTCTCGCCGTGACCACTGCGTAATTATTTTTCTGCTGCAGCTTTCAGGGGACGTTTGACTTTGATCATTTTTGATGATAAAAGCTTACCCTTTCTTTCTAAAAAATGTAGGTTAGTATCATTAGAAAGGAAATTTCAAAGTAAATCTAAATATGTAACACAAATCTCTGTTTTCAATACTGACAAGAAGTTATACTTCTGCAAAGATTGACCATTTGTTGACCAAATTTAGCTAAAAATTGCTTAATTTGCATAATTCTGTCTAATATTTCCTCAATTGGTTTTAATTACTCAAAAGCTAAATAACTTAGCATCTATTCCAACCAAACTTGTAACGAAAGAAAATGAAAGGAAAGTTGTCAAAAAAGCATAGAAAAAAAAAAGTTACGAAAATTGGGGTCGCTATTTCTAAAGCCCTGGTAGAGTAAGGGTTAGCACAAGGTTTCCTCTCATTTAAATATGTGATTTAGGGCCAATTCAATTTTTTGATTACTCTTCCATCTCATGGCCCATAAAATTATGTTTTACTTTGGTAAAGAAATGAACATTTTACAACTTCTTGATCAATAAACATTTCAAAACAATATTCAAGAATATTAGTGTCAATGTACAGGACATTTCAGGTTTTAAATATTACATCAATTAAAGGATTAGTTCAGTGGTCAAGCAAGTTCATCTTATATGAAAGAGGACTTTAAAACAAACAAATTAGTGAAGAAAGCATTCAAAAATCTTATTCTGTTAAGAAGATATTCAAGTTTTTAAAAATTGGTATCATTTCTGTAAAAATGACTGAAATCAGACTAGTTGTGATATCACAGCCTCAGATTCCTCAGTCTTGATATATTTTAAAGAAAGTTTATTCAATTTTTCACTAATTAAATCATTTTTCTTCAAACTTTCTTTAGGTGGTATATTATAAAAACCCTTCCTAGATTCAGTTTTACTACTTTTTTGACATATCCCATGGGTTATAAGCCATAAAATTGCAGGACAAAATTTTTTTGAAAGACTTTGAAGAATCTGATGCTATGACATCACAACTAGTCTGATTTCAGTTGTTTTTATACAAATGATACCAAACTTTAAACTTAAACATCTCCTTAACTGAATCATATTTTTGAATGCTTTTTCACTATTTTGTTTCTTTTGAAGTTGTCTTTCATATAAGATGGACTTGCTTGACCCCTGAACTAATCCTTTAACTTTGTGATAATGACAGTTTCTCGCATCATTTTTCTTAGCATAATTTGTAGTAATCTTCCATTGATATGTAAGTCTTATTTTGAACTTTCATGGTTTCATTTCTTAGAATGGCACAAATGCTCTTACCACATGGGGGATTATGAAGGGGTCATTGATTGCCATTTTTTGCTACAAAGATGCAGTTAAACCCCCAATGTTTAACACCCATGGGTGCTAAAACACAATAGTTTGTATCCTAGCTTATTGACTTTTTGTTCCATGTAAGCAGTTAGACTGAATAGGAGACTGACTTTAAAGGGTTGTGGTGCACAAAAGATTTCAAGGATTAGAACAATAGGATTCAATTGTGACAAGTGCAGGGTGACCATGAACCCCCTTTGAACTGTTTCTAATCTGTCTTGACAGATGAGCAGTCAAAATATAGAGCTGTCATTCATGTTTTCTGTCAAGAATGTTGTTAAAGGTCTATGGATGTGAAGATACAATATTAGCAAAATTGCTTTTAAAATCTATTTAAAGCATTTAGAAAAGCAAACAAAAGAGCATCAAATTCTGACTAATTTTTTGAGTCTTTGTCATACCCATTTTCTAGCAGTAGTAAGACTGAGATTTAGGGAAAAAATAAGGAAATTCAGAAATTGTTTGTGCTTTTTACTCAATATCTATTTGGTGTGGAAGCCCTCCATGTACAAGAAAATTAAGTCAAAATTCCTCCATGAAAACCTAAGTCCAAATTTTACATTCCCCCTTTCACTGTTAAAAAAACAAAAAACATTTTTGAATTTAAATAAATCTACACACAGTTTGTTTGTTGTGTCTCAAGTTCACTGACTATTAGCCTCTGGTACTGTGATGGCATCAACATAAAAAAAATTTTGAAGGGTAATTATGTTCTCTTTGAGATTCAGCCATGTACAAGAAATTTAAGTAAAATTTCTCCATGAAAACCGAAGTCAAAATTTTACATTCCCTCTTACTGTTTTTTTAATTTATTTTTTAAAATTTAAATCTACACACAGTTTGTTTGTTGTGTCTCAAGTTTACTGACTATCAGCCTCTGGTACAGTGTAGCATCAACATAACAATTTTTAAAAGGGTAATTATGTTCTGTTTGAGATCCAGCAAATAAATGTAATTACAAGTTATTTTATGGTAAGGACATGGTTAAATGGAAAGAAAAATCCTAGAATAGCATAAGACACCACAGAATTATAGGAAAAACATCTTTTATATTTTGCTCAATTTTGCACAAAAATTACATAGGTCTTGTTAAAATTTAAATTCAGTAAGATATTTAAATTTTAATTTCTGAAAATATTTGACAAAGGAATAAAAACAAAATGATAAAATTATAACTGTAAATGAACAAACCAGAACCTTTGTAGAGATTTATCGTTATTTTAGGATTGTACCCAGTTCAATTTGGATTTAGTTTGTTAGGTATTAACAAAGTTAGTTTGTTATATATACAGTAGTAAAGTAGATTTTGTGTTTGAAACTAAAATGATAATCAGTATTGGGATTTCCAAGACAAAACAAGCAAACTACATGAAACAGGTAAAATGGTTGGTCTGAAGATTAATGAAAAAAGACAAAGATATTGCACATTAACAACAAAACTGATGGAACAATTAAAGTTGCAAATGCAGAGCTTTAAGATGTTGATAGCTTTGTCCATCTCAGTGCAACACTGTCCAAAGAAGGAGGTTACCAATGAAGATATAAAACACAGAATTTGGCTGGAACAGGCAACTTTCAGACAACTTGACAAGATTTTGGAAATCAAATGTCACTAGATAAAAAGCTAAACTGAAAATATTTCAATCAAATGTAATCCCAGTACTCCTCTATGGATGTGAAACCTGGAAGCTGACAATAGCTGACTTGAAGAAACTAGATGTGTTCCAAAGGAGATGCCTTATTATTATTTTAAAAATTAGATGGCCAGTGAAAGTCACCAATAAAGAATATGAAAGAAATAGGATAGGCAGGCACAGTGGAGATAAGCAAGGAGATTGATATTTAAGAAAAGTTTGAGATGATTGGGTCACGTATTAAGAAAGGATGAAGAAAACTGCTAGATTAGCCATCACCTAGACACCCAGAAGGTAGAAGAAAGAAGGGAAGACCTAAGACTACATGGAGAAGAGTTGCAGAAAAGGAGAGAAACAGTTTTGGATGGAACAACTGGGGAGAAGCTGCAGTAGTAGCAAGAGACATATAAGGAGGTAGAAGATTTTCCTTAAAGAAGCCTCAATCTCTATACTTAGAGAAAGGAGCGGTAATGTAAGGTATTGGGATTTCTTTCTTCATTACTAAATTTAAGAATTTATGGCTCTGAAGGAAATCCAACTGGAATATTTATTCAGTATTGCTGATGGTATAACAGTTCCACCTTCAAGCAATTTCTTGTGTCTTTTTGGTTCCAATGCGATAGCATCAGGAACCTGTGCGGTGATTATGGCGTATGTGTGTATGTATGTATGTGTGTGATGCTGAGCTCGGAAACACAATATCTCAAGAACAGTACAGTGGATTTATGTTTTATGTGCTACAAAGATAGCCCATGCTCCATAGACGTGCCCTTTTGTTTTTGGTGGCGATGTCATGCATACTTGCATACTAATGAGTAGATGGAGCTTAAATGTAAAAATCTTGAAATGCTCATATTTTAACAACAGCATATCTGTTTTGTTTCATATTTGGTACATTTATGATGTTGGCTAGTGTGTACATGTTCATGGTACAAAAATGTTGAATTTTTCATTAATATCCATAGTGGGTGGGGCTTAACATGATTTTGTTGAAAAGAGCTTGTAAACACAGTATCTCAAGAAAGATACATGGAATTCACTTCATATGTGGTATACAAATTAGATGTGCCCTATTGTTTTTGGCAGCAATGTCATGCATACTAATGAGTAGACAAGGCATAAAGTTTAAATCTTAAAATTTTAACAACTGAATGTCTATTTTGTTTCATATTTGAAATAAATATGTTGTTAGCAAGTGTATACATGTTAATGGGATAAAAATGGTTGAATTTGATTAATTGTAAAATTTCATTCTTATTATTTAGTTCCATTAGTTATTTGGTTGTCATTGTTATTTTAAGCCCATTGTGCAATAACATTTATTATACAATAGTTCAAACTTAAAATCCACATTGCGCATCGGAACTTGAAAACCTTGTTTTCTGGTTAAATTTAAAATTGATATTTGGAAATAATTCATAAATTGCTTATTTACCATGACATGAGAAGAGGTGGGAAAAATTGGTCCCAAAAACGTTTGCTGCAAATCATATTTAGCCATTTAGTTTGTTAAATTCTTCCTTCCATACAGTACTTTGTTCTTTGAATCACCTGGTTTTCTGTTCTTATTTCTGTGTAATCTTCCTTAGTTTCATATCTTTATGCAAATACTTTTATCCAGACTATGTTTTGTTTTCATGGTGACTCTGGTTTTAAGGTTCATCAGCACTATTGGTCAGCCCTGGGAGTTGATGGTCAGTCAACCAATCATCCTGAACCATCAGTAGTCATATTGGTCTAACCACTGAGTTGTCTTTGAAAGACCTGCAACTGTACAATATCTGCACTGCCACATTCCAGATGTCAATCATTTTTATGTCTAGTTCTTTCAGATATAATGGTTTAGTGCATTTGCATTTGTAGATTTGATAAAAGAGGACATTTTGATTCAAAGATGTTACTTTTTTTTCAGTTACATACAGTACATAATTTGAAGATATCAAAAGTCTCTTAACCTCCATAAACTACCAGATCTCATTAATACAATCTTACCACCATTGCCTATCGAGCAGCACTAACAATAATCTTCCGCCACCTTTTATAAAGATGTTTAGGACAAACAAAGACACGTACAACTGCAATACCGCCAATTAAACGACATCCATTGTGTTCCCTGTCGCGCCAACATTATAAGCTTTAATTCGTGCAACCGTGCAATTGATCCCTGGAATTCCCTCTCAATTGACGTACAAAGCTGCAAATCTCTGGTCTGTTTTAGAAAAACCCTTAAACGTAAATGCATCATGAACTATTGATTTGTTTTTAATCATTCCCTTTTACTGTTAAATACTTAAATCCTTACTTACATCATTACTTTACCTGGGGTCAGGTCGGTGGGATGGGGACCCTTGGCTTCAATTGTATCTATTGGTGTGTAGGGTGGGGGGCGTTTTGTACTACCAAATTTGTTATCATTTTTGTTTTGTGATTTGGGAGTGTTGTACTAAGTTAAGCTCACCAGAGTTTTTATACAACATTTCCTTTCACAACCATATATATTCTTCTGTATATACATTTTTCGTAAATTTCATAATATATCTGTAAAAATTCTTCTGTAATTATATGTAAATATGTTGTGAAAAAAAAAAAAAATGAAACGAAATTAAATGAAATAATTACAGAAACTTTAAAATGTAACAAAAGAAATCAGAAATCTTGATTTCTTAGGAACAACTATTCCGCCTGCACTATTTCACATATTTGCCTAATGACCGATATCTATATATATATGAAATTTCCTCCACAAAAAGTGATGGCATAGACCCAAATTCTGATATCATCTTTGCATATTTTATTGAAATCTTTCTTAGATTCTCCAGCTTACAATTGCTGAATATGTTAACAAAGTGAATAAACAATACTGTATTAGACCTTATAAGTGCCCGGGGCACTTTTGAAAACATAACTTGCACCACTTTTTTGGCCCAAAGTTTCTTTCTGATAATCGTCCATGCTCAGGGGCGGCATACTATTTGAATTGCACTGTACAATTAATTACTAACACAAGAATATCATGCACATTACATGCAAATAAGCAAAGAATGTAACAAGTCTGTTAAGTATTTTAAGTCTTCAAATTAATCAAATGACTTTAATGTTGGGTGGGCGCTTAGTAGAGCAGGGGCGCTTAATACGTCAAATACAGTAATTGAAAATTAACTAATTTATATCTGAAGGAATGTTTGAAAATTATTTTTTAAATTTATTTTTGACCTGGTGTAGTGGTTAGTACTTTGTCCTCTTACCCATACGTCCCGGGCTCGTATGCTGGTGGGTCTGCAACCAGTGAGTTTACAACTGGTTATCAAAGGCTGTGGCCATCTTAATATAATGTCCAGCACTGGATGCTTTCGGGACGTTAAACCTTGCTATGCTATGCTAAATAATGGATTTGAACTGAATTAGACACACTGTTTGACTTTTACCTTTAAATCAGGGCACTCAGTGTCAAACATGATGTCTGTGTATGGGAGTAAAGATACCACTTGCAAAATGAAAATACTACTACTGCTACAACTACTACTACTACTACTACTACTACTACTACTACTACTACTACTACTACTACTACTACTCTACTACTAAAACTACTAGTACTACTAGTACTACTAGTACTACTAAAACTACTAGTACTACTAGTACTACTAGTAGTGGTATAACAAATATACATATAATGAATTAATAATAATTTTAATAATTATAATAAATGTAATTATTCACAATTATTTTGACATCATTTCATCATTTGTGTTAGCTGCTCCTACTGGAAGATGGGTATCAATCATACTGTTGGTATAAGTCATGCAGCACCTGACCAGCCATTTGTCTATTAAACAATCAAAGTGAACATCCTTTCATTGGGAGAAACTTTTGAGTATCAGAAAGTGTACTTCATATCAGTACCATTGTACTGTACAACACATACAGCATGTCTGAAGTGATGGGTCAACAAGCTACGCTGTAGTATAGATGTTTGGAGTAGGCAGTGTTACTGGTAGTGTTGCATCCTCAAGGTGGTCCAAGGATGCACTCTGCATTCTTGGTATCTTAGATAGATTCATGCTGAGCGAACATTCCTAGAATGCTTCAGGGCTATAAATAAGAAATAAAAAATAACAGCTCATGAGTGTTTATTGTGAGTAAATGTCAATACTCAAGAATAATGATTGTACTAAGGAGGAATGTTAAAATAATGTTCGAGGGCTACCAGATTTTTTGAAACTTTTCTGTCTCATAAACCTTATACAGAACTGTAGGCGGCCTTAGATTATTGGAGGGGTCAAGTTCTAGCCTTCATAATATGGCATTATTTAGCTTATACAAGATATACATATGAATTTACTATACCACTTTGCAAAATTATTGGGGGAGGTGAGATTGAACCCTCTGGCTCCTATTGCCAGCCCTCTGATGTATTTTGTTTCAATAAATGCAAAAAATAATCATGAATAAATTTCTGTACTTTCTGAAAAGTGTTTTAAGGAAATAATCCCATGGTTTTTTGTAAAATTGTATTTGAAAAAGCATATGTTTAGAGCTAATTTGGTACAAAAATCAGGTTGGTATCATATTCCGTTTAGGAGATATGGATTTTTAAAGATTTCCCAATTGCATTTTAAAGTTTTTGTACATTATGATGAATTCGCGTTTGATGATGTCATAGAGGCAATTTCCATTGCAAATGTTTTTGTATTTCTTTGAAAGTTAATTGGTTGTTTCTGTATGATTAGACACAATTTTCCAAAAGTGATTGAAGTATATATGGCAATTTATATAAATACCTAACTTTCAATTTATTTTTCTAGCAGGGTTTACTAATAAAAAAGGATGATAGATTTAAATGAAATATATAAATTTTGTGGGAGAATGTGTTGCTGTGATGTCAAACTGAGCCTATTCCTATTCGTTTATTGCCATTTTTTGTGAACCTTAAAATTTGAATATCTCCTGGTAGGAATAACATATCAACATGATTTTTGTACTAGATTGTTTCTAAAATTGTTCTCATTCTTATGCAAGGTTACGAGAAAGCATGGGAGTATTCCTTTAATTGTCCATGATTGACTAAATATTCGTATGGGAATTTCTTTAAAAGTGAGGTCAGATAAGATTTAAGATTTTGTAAAAGGTACCAATTTCTTTATGTGAATAGTCAAGCAGAGATGATTGTATTATAGAAGTGGTTTTGAATCACAACAATTTTAAATATATTTTGGGAATGTGTGACTCAAAATATCAGCATGCTTTTGCCCTTTGTGTCTGTAAACCAACAGTAATTAACCCATCCCGATGACATACATTCACCTGTGTATACCTCTGCTTTTGTCCATACTTTACACCAGGATATGAATATATAGATGGTCTATGAAAACCAGATTATTCAGAAAAGTTGGTAGATAAACTTCTGTCAGTTGTGGTACCGCAATACAACTGTCCTTTGGCATGCACCTTCATAAAACATACAATCGTGATTTACAACCCTATTAACTTCAGTCAATACACTTCAAAGAAGAGAGTCATTTTCCACCACTTAAGGAAAATACACCTTTGGAACTGAATTTTTGTGTTGCGCTTGTTTTGCTCTTTACTTAGAGTAGTAAAATTGGAAGTGTCAGATATTATTACATAGTTATGTTTTTCTCTTTATTGTGGTATTTCTGTGTCACTGAATGGTCAGTAACAAAACAAAATTTGAGATAATGGGTAACTTGAAACAATTTGATACTTGGAGTTATGTTCGGAAGAAAATTTTGAATCATTTCTATCTTGAAGTTGCATATGACTATGATTCTAGTCTTTGACTGGGAGCAAAAGAACCAATCTTATATTTGAAAATCATCTTTGAAGATAGTGGAAGCTCTTTTTCTATTGTTGTGGAGAAATTGCCACACTTGAATATATATATATATATATTTTTTGTGTAACTTTAGTTGTTGAGAAAGGGATGTAAAATACCAAATCCATCTACCTACTATTTTATTTTCTAAAGATTGCTTAAGGAAACTATGAATCAGGAAACAAGTGACAGCTTTATACTGTATGTAATACAGTAAGAGCACAGTGATTTTCTGTGATGCATTGCCATGTGATTTGTGAGATTGTTAGCTAGCGATTCGTCGTATTTCTTTCTATGTTTGCTTCTGATATTTAGTGAAAGATCGTATTTCTATGTTTGCTTCTGATATTTAGTGAAAGACAGACAGTTTAGGATATACTATTCAGTTAATTTATTGAAAGACAGATTACCTACAGATACAGTTTAGGATATTTTATTTAGTAAGAGGATTTTCACTCACCACTTTTTGTTGAATTATGTTTATGTTTCTCGGTTCCTGCATATGAGAGAGAAATTTCCGAGAGCAATTTCATGTTTTTTTCATCCATAGTTGGCACATTGTTGAAAGTTTAACAGCAATAACAACAACACTTCCTCAGAATAATGATGACTTTTCATATTTAAATTTGATAAATTAAGTTGACCTTCCATATTACTGACTTAAGTTAAATCTGTTTGACTTATGAAGAACGTTTAGGAAGAGTATGGAATGAACATAAATATTTACCAGACATGATTGTCAAATATACCATAATATTCAACATAAATTTGTTGGAGAGAAAGTTTCATTGGATCGCAATTTTGTAGAAGTCCCGTAGGGGGACAGGTTTGTTGACCCTTTGTTGTTGCTCTTTTGTTGTGCTCAGTAATCGCTCACTTATGCTTGCTCATGCCTTTATGCTCATGTCAATCTGTTGTTTTATTGATTTCATCTTGAATCATGAAGTTATAGCATTGCCCACCAAGCATTGTTTTGTTATTAAGATTAAATACCCCAATAAACCACAAATGAGACTTTAGAGGTTTGCTATCAATATTTCCCTTGACCTCAGGATTTAGCCAACAGAAATTTTAAATTGCTCATTCTGTTGACCAGTAGGGAGAATACAAAAGACCCTTGAAAGTGTCACATTTAGCTTAATTAGATCTAATTAAGAAAAAGAAATTTATTTAAAGGTTTGACAGCTTTGTATTGATGTTCAAAATGAAGTTCAAGAAATTCTTGATTAAGAACTAAAATCTAAAGATAAGGTCATCCGTTAAAAAAAATAATAATCTGATTTTGTAAAATAAAGGCACCATATTCTGAGTCATTTGACCAAACCCTGTAATATACAAACAGTTTTGAAGCATTTGGGTATACAGTATTTTTCTGAGGTGAGATATTAATGAGACAATTCTGGTAAAAGATTATCGTTTTTCATAATAGGAAGTGTATATTACTGAGTCATCACAGACAGTTGGTAAAAATATTTATTATGCTGAATTTTTTTTTGAGGAGATTATAACAGGACAGTAAAAAAGTTTTCCCAAGGTTCTTTTGTGGGCAGTTGGATTTGTTAAGAGCTTTTTGGTGGAGTGTTTGTGCGTATGATAGTCACTGATGTGTACCGGATTATTTGAATTGGGAAATCTTATTTGAAAGCAGGTTTTCTTTTAGATTAAGTACTTGCAGATGTTGTTTGTGTTATTCAGGAGTTATTTTTTTTCTCACTTGGAGTGTGGTATTTGGCACTCACCATGTGTTACATGAGGATTGGTACCCAGTTTTATTCCATTTAGAGAAAAGAATCTTTTAAGATTTGATGTTTGTGTTTTACAGTTTATCACTTGAGGTGGTTATTTTAATACAAAGGTCATTATTCTCTTTCATGGAAATCTAATGGATATATTTTTCATAATTGTTGCTGGTTGGGATTTTTAACTTCTATGAACTGGTTTGGACTTCTTATATATACTGGAACAACTTGTTTTGTGTATTAAAGAATGCAAGAAAAATTAAGTTTGATGCAAACAATTATTTCCAAGATGGAGGAACTTAAAATGCAGCAATTGTAATGTTGATTGATGTGGAGGTTATTGATTTAAGAAAATACTTTTTTTCTGTTTTTTATGTACACAAACCAATGAAAACCTATGGAGTTTGAGTAAGATTTTGTGTTTTTTATTTACGTGCTATTTGTGAGTTATCTTCGTGAGATATTGCAGTAACCTTTAGCTAAAATGTTTTTATACTTTTCATAGACAGTGGGCAGTGATTTCAGAGGTATGAAATTTTAATTCACTCAGGTCACTGATATTGCAAACTTGGAAATCATTCCTAGGAAATTTCAAAACAGGATCAATTTATTAACTGTTCACTTGGTTCACAGAAATGTACACAACATTGAAAATGCAACATCTTAATTGTGCCCATAGGATGACAGTGGCAAAACACACATGGAGAACAAAATAATATTGAGGATTATATATAGATAAAAGATAATTCTCAGTAAGGAAAGATTTTCAATGGAAGTGTCAGTATCTATTCCCAAAGATGATGAAGATTACGCAAAAGTTTACCAAGATGTAGTGCAGGATGACAGTGATGCACAGTGGAAACATGTCTATTGGTCCCTGTATGCGAAGGCTAAGGTAAATTTTCTGCAGCTCGGCTATTTTGTACTGTACTTCTTTAGTTTTTTGGTGTAAACTGCAAATATTTGTCTTATTTTGTATGCTTTATATGAAAAAATATTCCTGTAGGGTGTAGAGCTGTGACCGTTTAGCGTGTACACGCTACACGCTCGCAAATCTTGTAAACATTTACTAAATACTTCATTACGAGTAATTGTTTTTCATTGAGTCTTGCCGTTGAAAATCAATATGATCATTCATGATTCAAATCATACACATTCAGCTGACAAAATTCCAATCAATGACTTTTTACAAACTGTAAACCCGATTAGCATAATCCTTTTTAAATGTGCGAATCACAAATGCGCAGTAATCACCAATGAATGGGGATATTATGCACTTTGATTTGACCGAAATCTGAGTAATCTAACTTGTTAAATGCACTGCGAATGTGCAGCAGTAAACAGTGAAACTAACAATAGGCCTAACGTTAGGCCATAAGGCTTTAAATTCCACGCAATCAAGGCCTGTTTTACAAGCTGTTAAATCGACAAAAAAACACTGGAAAAATACTTGAATCGTGACAATCAGTACATTTACATGTAAATATTACCTGATGAGTCAAATAAATTTTGCAAGAAAGAAAAGATATTGCATAATAAACAAACAAAAAAAGGTTTTAACAGAGTTGAAATTCTGCATGCGTCGCAAAGATGGCGGCCATTTTTTCGAGAGGACTGATATTTCAGAACTTTCTGGTGGTGGTGGCGTAGTTTTGAAATGTTTTACGGTGAGGTATATCATAGGCCAAGTATGCAAGTTTTTCACAGAAGAACTTTGAAAGCCGTAGCGAATAGGACAAAAAAGTTACGCGATGTTGAGTTTAAATGACATTGAAAGGAGGTTATCTGTTCTTTCTAAACTGAATTTCCATGCATATTTTCCATAAAAATGATGATTTAACTGTAGAAGTAAACTTTTTACGATTCGGAAAGCAAAACTCAGCGTCTATTTGGGCAATGGAGTCGGTACTTTTGCCATACTGGTTGCACAATTTTTTTTACTTCGCCTTGTAGTTTTGGAGCAATTTTGGTGTATTTCTGAAAATTATGGTACTTAACTCGTGTACACAATGCACGCTCGCTTTTTTTGCCGTGTACACGTTTACTAAAATCCCTTAACGTTCACAGCTTCAGTAGGGTGGGTGACTTATAAATAATAATTCCCCAGAAAATGAATTATATGAAACTAGGAAAAATATACAAGCAAATCAAATGTTTTTGCAACAGCTGTTTTAAGAGGGAGGGATATAGACATAAAAACAATTTTTTTGTTTTGACCACACTTGAAATGGCAACCATAGAGGTTATTAGTGTTAGGCTGCATAGGAAAAAACTTGAAATTTTGTTGATTTTTGATTCTTGTTTAAAAACTTGTGCATCCCTTGTCATAAAACTCCTAAAACTTGCAAGATAAGTTCTTTTACAATCCATTTCCTACAACAACAAAAATATTCAAAACTTTTCCTTCTCGGGTACAAAATCAGGGAAAATTTGAGACACTTTTTGAGGCCTTAGAAATAAAACTGCAGTCATTTTTTAATTATCAAAATCAAGTTAAATCACTCTAATTATATTTGATCATCAACAAATCTGAAATTTGGGGGTGAAAATATCCTTGGAAAAATATGTTGACCATTATTTAGTCATTTATCAATCAATATCTCAATGAATTTGATGGAGGCTGCAAAACAAACTAACTGCTGATTTAAGTCTAACATGGCTTCCAGAATAGCTTTAAATTTGTCCCATATTTTTTACCAAAGGAGGAATACTTTTGAACATTTTTTGTAGGGAACGGATTGTTAAGGAATTTATCTTGCCATTTCTTAGAGTTTCATGACAAGGGATGCAAGGTTTTAAATAAGAATTTAAAATTCAACAAAATTTGAGGTTTTCCCTATGCAGCCTAACACTAATGACCCCTATGGTTGCCATTTCAAGCATGCCTATAATTTAATGTATGTTTCATACTGTAATTATAGGCCACAATCTTGGACAAAACTGTTGGAACAATTCAGCATTATGAAAACTATTATGTTAATCTTATGTTTCTGTAACATTTGTTTTCTCCAGGAATTTAAACTGGACCCTACCCCTAAAATCCATTAACAATGCATTGTAAATATTTAATGGGGAGGGGAGAATGGTTAAGACAGTAAAATAGGGAAGGAGAATACTGGCGCTGTCAGTGAAATTATAACAATGTCCTTAATTTCTATAACATTAATTACAAATGAAAGAATGGGGATTGAAGAAGCAATAGAAAAATTGACAGCATTTATTTTTGAATGTGGAATAATCTACAATAGTGTATTACTTCTGTAGGTGACTGATGAAGTCATCGTCTCTAATTCTGGCTAGCGTCTTGATCGATAAGTTTGAAGGATTCATATTTCAAAAGCTGTTTCCAAAGCTAAGAGGACTTATTATATGTTCTATCTTTAGAGGGGAAAAAGGAAGCTTTTTAAACCCTGACCGGATTCCTCTTCAGCTCTTAAACTTTCCTTATCTGACTTTTTCTCTTTCTAAAACTTAACTGGAAATAAATAGGTTCATGAGAAGTAGGTTTACGAGAAGCATCACATATTTTCAATAAGTGTTTTAACTAGTTTTGTCCAAGATTGTAGATGCTATATTGTAATCAGTATGATTGTTACATACTGTTACTTCATTGATCTTAAAGGTGAACTACAGTAAGCCCACAAGTAAAGGCAACCTTTTAGTGAATCTTTCAAATATTCGTTGACCTGTTTTGCCTCCCAAATTAATAAATTGTTGTTGTTTATGAAACTCTGGTAACTACTTGGTACAAAATTGGTGTTAGAGAAGTTCAGTGGCTCTTCACGAGGGCCAACAAATTTTGCTGAATATTTGTGAGTCTTGGGGAAAATTGCCCCCTCACTTTTTGTTCTTGTGCCCCTTAATATCTTTAATATTATTTCTAACAACAACTATATTTGATGTTAAATAAAAAATTCTCGACCATTTCAAATTTGTTTACTCATATGCACTTTTTCTGTACCAGTACACTGAAAAATTCTACTTGTTTTCAGCAATTCAAAATGGAAAATCCTATTCTTAGGGGAAATAAAACTTTGGGGAATTGGTCCTTAGATAAGCAACAGCAAACACAGGTGTGTGTGTGTGGCCTGCCTGCATATGTGGGTTGATGGTTTTCTTATTTCCTTATCGAAAAAGAGAACATAACTCATTTGATCATTGTGGCTTGACTGTCAACATTTAATTTCATTTCTCACTACCACAACCATTGAATCAACTCATTGGTTTGGTTGATGCAAATCATAACTTATCAGGGCTACCTGTTGCACAAGAATTGTTTGCCTCACCAAGGAAGTACTACACACTTTGTCTCACTGAACATAGGCTAGTTCTGAATTTTTTGACAATAGTATGTGTATATGAAATTCATCTTTGTGTATGAAGTACATTATTTCTTCTGTGATCAGCCATTATTCTTTTTTCAAGTGATATCTTATAATTACGTCTGCAGCAAGGCCATACATGATTCGTGGGGGTGGGGGACAGGATAACCCCTGACTCCCACTTTCATGTGGCAAATGCTTAAAAATAAATTGCAAAGTTGTGGAAAAAACAATACGTTTTGCCTTTTATTTCTTAGGACATAGGATATGCATACTTGCTAGCATTTTTTTTTCTTTCTTCCCTATGCCCCCCCCCTTCCCCCCCCCTTTCCCAGCACATTACCTTAACTGTATGGAGGAGAATTATGACTCTGGTCTATAGACACACAGATTAATGGACTGCTGAAATGATGTTAAAATGCTCAGTGAAACAGTTTTGAAAATCTGAATTTAAAGTTATCATATTAGTTTATTTCAAGAAAAATGGCCAAGAATATTTATGTCATTTCTTCTCCCTTGAAATTTGAGTTTGTAAAGATAAGTAGAATATCTATTTTGCCTAGATTTGAAGTGAAGGTGATTGACAAAATCCTATCAGAATTCACTGCAAAGAATTTACACTTACTGTATGAAATCGAGCAGTGTGCGTCGTCATGCATCACAACTTTACATATCAATACAACACGAAAAAATTCAAAAGATTTACTTTCCGCAGTCTGTCACTTACATGACGGGCTGGAGAAGGACCCTAGCAGTCTCCCAGGGATCTGCTAGGGTCATCCCGCAGTTTGTCACACATGTAATGGGCTGAGAATGGCCCAAATGTTGCATCCATTTGTCATTCTTTTTGGTTCCGATGCTAATAGCATAAGGAACCTATGCTGGCATGTGTGTATATGTATGTGTGTATGTGTATGTGTATATGCGTGTATGTATGGTATGTGCGTGTATGCATGTATGTATGTATGTACAGAGGTTGCGTTATAATTTTTTGTCTGGCGTATTTGGTTATTTCAAGCCATTGATTTTCGGAGTATTTTTGTCAATTTGCTGTTGTATGTACAGGGCACTCAGGCACTGCATGCTAGTGAAGCACACACAGACTTGTGTAGGCCTGCCTTGCTAAAGTGAATGAAAATTGTGCTTCAAATACCAAAAACGTTACAAAATTGGACTATTATTACCAGAAAAAATATTAAGAAAAAGTTCTTACCCAATCCTTGTATAATGTTGATTGTTGAATCATGAAGTTTGGATTAACAATCCAAAATAAAATAGAAAAATACTTTTGTTTATTGTATCAAAACTTCCATGAGGTTTTAGTGCACTTTGACCAATTTTCAATGATTATACTATTGAGATCTCGAACACGCCTACTTCTTTACAGTATAATAAAATGACTTGCAGATTGTACACATGCGAGGCAGGCCTACACAAGTGTGTGTGTGTTAACCATTCTTGCAAACTTTGCCAGTGCGTAGTGCCCTGTACATTACGCAATGCCCTGTACATATGACAGCAAATTCACAAAATACGCCGAAAATCAAGGTCTTGTCATCACCAAATATGCCAGACAAAAAATTAAAACGCAACCTCTGGGCTGGGCTTAATGATAACATCTTTAAATGCTTACATTTTTGAAATCACGTCTGTTTTGTTTCATATTTAGTAGAATTATGATGTAAGCTAGACTGTACGTGTTCATTTTATACAAACATTGAATATCATCAATATGCAAAGTGGGCAGGGCTTATAATGATTTTACTGAAGAGAGCTTGTAAACACGATATCTCAAGAACGATTCATGTCATGTGAAATATTTCATGATATGCAATCAGCATTAAAAAAAGTATCGGAACCACAAAACCTTTTGGTTCTGGTTGATAGCAAATTTGATTTGATGGTATCACCCAACCTACAATCTTGGACAAAATTAGTTAACCCTGTTAAGTCCCCTTGTACCCAGTCTCAATGTTTGAGTTAAAGAGAATCAACTCGGGACATGCTTTCGTTTTAAGCAACATTGAAATGGGGTAGAAGAGGGAAAAGCGTGACAACAATTTTGTCCATGATTGTAGTTTTAAAGAAGGAAAAGCTTTCAGTGGAAGAAATTGCCTCAGGGGAGAGAGTTTTAATATAAAAAAATATTCTTTGACATTCGTTCTGTACCTTTGAACCTTTTTATAACCTTTTCTTAGTTGGAGCTTTTGACTGGTAGAAGTGCAAATAATGTCATTAAGAAGTTTGCCTCTTAAAGAAATGTAGTATGCTGCCCTCAGTTGTGCTCTCAGTGTTTGCTTTGATATTGCCATTTTGAAACAGTTACAGTAGTCTTAGAAGTTTGTTAACTTTGTTGCAGCTTATTTAGATAAACATCTTAATTGGTAAAATTATGAGGGATTATTTGGTACTCTTTTGTCATCAACACTTTTGGCAAATAAGTGTTAAAACAAAAGGATGGTGTTTTGTCATTGTGTTTGGATGCAGTGAGATAGTGAGCAGATAATGGACTAAATTGTTATAATTATGTTCCACTCAGTAGCTTAAATATCTTCATGAAAATGATCAGTTTTGTTATCAAAATCATTGTTTATTAAATTGAGAAATTTAAATCATTCTCCTGGTTAAGATTTTGACTACTTAGAAAAGCCAAGAGCTTCCATGGAAGTTCCTAAAAACTTTTTCTGAACAGTAATTTGTATTTTAGTTATACAGAAATGCTGCCCCCATTTAATTCTAGTACCTAAACATGGTGAAGAACCATAAGGATTGTGTTTAAAGGAATTTTCCCATGGTTTTTTGTATAATTTTATTTGAACAAGCATACTTTTAGAGCCAATTTGGTACCAAAATCAGGTTGATATCATATTCCGTTTAGGAGATGGATTTTTAAAGATTTCCCAATTGTATTTGAAAGTTTTTGTACAGTGAGATGAATTATGTTTGAAGATGTCGTAGAGACACTTCCATTGCTAATGTTTATGTATTTCTTTTAACGTTAATTGGTTGTTTCTATATGATTAGAAACAATTTTTCAAAAGTGATTGATTGTAGGGTATATTTGGCAATGTATATAAATACCTAACTTTCATCAATTTATTTGTCTAACAGGTTTTACTAATAAAAAGATGAAATACATTAACTTTGTGGGAGAATGTGTTGCTGTGATGTCATACTGAGCCTTATCCTATTCGCTTTTTGGCATTTTTTGTGAACCTTGAAATATGAATATCTCCTGGTAGGAATAACATATTAATATATTTTTGTACTAAATGGTTTCTAAAATATTTCTCTTTCGTATGAAAGGTCTTGAAAAAACATGGGCATATTCCTTTAATGAGCTAGCCCACCTAACTAACATTACTCCAGGCTGATAATTGGGCCGATAAACATAAACTAAAATTCATTAGATACTATCTACAACTTGAAGAAAATATGCCCAAATGGAACGTTCAAAATCAACCTCCAGGAATCTTTGATTAGAAACACTTATGAAATTAATTTGCCATTTGACACTTACTGGGAGAATCCCCTCAGTCTGTTATGCAAGTGTGTATTTCTCACAAAGAGATCTCAAGCTGTGTGAGGTGATGGAAAATTAGTCATATGGGGAATCCAAACAACTTGACATCCCCGGAGGGAACATTTTTATTACTTCTACTTTGCTTGATTTTTGAGTTCATGTACAGTACATTAACATTCCTGGTGCCTTTTGGTTCTTTAGCAAAATAATATTATTGACTTGGTGATTACAATAATGTCTTCTTTGTGTCTGTGATTATGCAAATGTCGTCTTTGTGGGAGAAGAAATTCAGTGAATGAGCGACTTGGGAGACTTCTGTAACTCTGGGAGAAATAACTTTGGTGAGTGCCTTCCTAATTTCCTCATGAGTCATATTCTGCACAGAAAGAAGATGTTCTGAGTATGGTAAACTTTTTCTTCTGGGAGCAGAAAAATGATATTATGAAAAACCAAAACCAAAATTATGAAAACAAATGCATTTGTGAATGGAAAGCGTTGCATATTTTACCGCCTGCTGCATATTTTCCTTCTCAGAAAGACACAATATTTTAGACCATATTGCAACGTGTTTCATAGTGGTTCAGGACCATCATAAATGCTCTCGTAATATATATCACCATTCCTTGCATTCACATTTGACTTTCTAAAAGAGGGAAGGAGCTATACACATGATTGCCTACCCTTACAGAAAAACTAGTTTGTCGCAAGCTTGCGGCAAGTTAACAATTTTAAGCTTGCGCAAGCTTGCTAGTTTGTGGAACTTGCACAAGCTAGCAGAAACCTTTCTGCAAGCTTGTGCAAGCTGGCAAAAACTTTCTGCAAGCTTGTGCAAGCTAACAAATATATATATATATATATATATATATAATTTAAGCTAAATGTTAGTTTTGCAAGCTAGCAAGCTTGCATTTGTCCCAAATACTAGCTTGCTGCAAGCTTGCCACAAGGTTGCAGCAAGCTTGCGCAAAGTTGCAGCAAGCATGCGCAAGCTAAAATGTTACCTTGTCGCAAGCTTGCTGCAAGCTAGTTTTTTCTGTAAGGGTATTCAGGCTTAAATTAGATCAGAGAACTGCCAGTTTTGTGACTCCCTTGAAATAGACTTTCAAATTCATAAACTTGGATTACTATAGTTGTTTGCTTGTTTGGTGAGGTTAAACTGCACTACAAAAATGATAGTGAAAATTTTCTAGAGAGAATAGATTATGTCAGCATATGTCAAAGACATATGTCAGCATATGTCAAAAACATATGTCAGCCTGTTGGACAAATTGGGATGAGATTATAGCTGTGTCATTGGTACAAAAATCAAAATAAGAGAACAAAAGAGCTTAAAACACACAAAAAATAAAAATTGTTTGCAAAATGTGTAACCAATTAAAGAGATTTATTTTCCCTTCAACAATAAAATCTAACTTGATCAATCACATTATGCAACCCAGTAGCTTAAACTTTAAGGTATGTATACTGTACATGAAAAATTATTCAGCTTACAGTAAGTACATCATGATACTATAAATAGATTACATTGTAAAAGCAATATCTACAGTAGTCTTCCTCCACTGTATATAATTTGTAAAGAAGGTCTATCGATATCTTCATTTGTGAAAATAAATCTTAAAACCTATCATGGCAAATTTGAAAAAGAAGCCAGAATGATCGTGCATGATGTAGTGTTTCTATTTTGTATGGCGTTTGAAATAAAGTTTGTGGTAGCATTGTAAATTGATCAGAAGTTATTCCACAGAGAGAAGTCACACCAAGACAAATTTGATAGGAGCCAGAACTTGTACTGAAGCAGACTAAAATAATTGAATTCTGGATAATAGACAATTCCATTTGAGTATCTTTCTGGGCATTCCTGTTTGGTTCAATATCATTATCTCCTTCTAACAATTACTGATCCAGTATTTGTAAACTCCACATCCTATATTTTGCCAATACCCTTCTCAGCTTACATTCCATTCCTGTAGAATTTAACTAAAAGGATTTCCTCCCAACACAAAAAGAAATAGATTTTGATGAAGACAAAATTCTTCAATAATCAATAATTATCACCCCTTTCATGAATGGTGGCTCCCTAAATGAACTCTCAGGGAGAAAAGAAGAAAAAAAGAGAGAGAATTCTTCAAGAAAGTTTGCAATGGATTTGAACTGAATAAGGTAATGAATGTCATGTGCGTTGCATAGTAAAGGACTTGCTAATGGTGAATAAATGGTAGTAGATTTTTGAACAGCTGTGTGTTACTTATATTGCAGTCAAGATTTGATTGTAGTATAATGTGATTTTTCCTTAGGAAGTGGTGTTTTTGAAGTTTTGTAGACGAAAAGAGTTTCTATGGAGAAATGTTTTATTGTGGATTTTTACGGATATTTTTATAATGAGGAATACCTATACGTGATCCACTACTGCAGAAGACTGTTGAATGAAAATGTTTAGAAATGTTCTTTTTCACTTTGTGCAAAGTTGTACAGTGAGATACCTTTGCAAGGATTGGTGGAAATGTACGTGGAGAATGTACTCCCATTGGATCACATGGTTTGAATGGGTATTCTCTTTGAAAAGTGAGATTTTCTTGTTTCATTTAGATATCAATTGTTATTCTTCTCTCTCCTGGAAATGAACATATTGCCGGATTTTGGCTCTTTTGATTTGGACTGGATTAAGTTTTGAAATATTCTTTTCCACTTTGTGCAAAGTTGTACAGTGAGGTGCTACTGTGAGGATTGGTAGAAATGTAAGTGGAGAATGTTTTCCTATTGGATCACATGCTTTTTGCCTGATAAGAGTGTTCTGATTTTTGGCTATTTATTTGTTGACTCTTGTAGAAAACATTTTACATTTTATGAATAGTTCTGGCATTTTTTCTGGACTTTTGGTAGATCTGTTCACAATTAATAAGTTCTTTACTAACTCTGGGCATCTTTGATTTTTTTTGTGGTGGTGGTGGTATTAGTTTGGGATTTTTATGGGACCCTCCTTAGCCTGTCATCTTGTTATGTTATTGGGCATGTCTTTGGTTGAGATGGGTACAGTTCTGGAACAAGGACAGGCGAAGTCCCTGTATGACATTTAGAGTTTGGGTTTTCATCTGTCATTTGTAAAGTTTGTTTCATGTATTGGGCTATGAGTACAGTTCTGTAAAGAGGACATCAGTGGAAGTTCTAGTATGGCATTGAGAGTTTAGGTATTTAAAAGGATTTCAACTGTCAATTTGTCAAGTTTGTTTTTAGTCCGGGCATGCATATGTCTTGGAGGTGGGTACAGTTCTGGAAAGCGAGGGTCATAGCCTCCTTTGTACATTCTGTCAATGGTAAGAAAGCTATTGAAGACCTCATGCTTTAATGCACTTGTCATTTGTATAACTCCCCCTCCGCCCTTCCCCGTCAATGTCAGTCAAAGGTTAGTCATTGACATACAAAATAGTGACTCACATGTCAGTCACCACTTTTGGGTGGGTCAATTTACTTCAGACCCATTGACTGTACAGAGGTGATTGATTTGGGGTAAGTCATTTCACAAAAACATGTCAGTCACCTAAGAGACTGAGGGGTGCATCAATGTACTTGTTTTGTCCACCTATTTTGGCGCAATGACTCACCTTGTCTGGGGGTGTAGGGGTGAGTCCCACAATCGACAAGTGCATAAGGTGCAGGGAATTTTCATTCCCATTAATTTTTTTCTTCTGAAGTTCGCAAACTCCCTTTGTTTCGTGGATTTCTTGATGTGTGGTTGGGGTAAACTTTAATTCAAAGAGTGTGACTTGTGATGTTGGTTGGTGCATGTGATGTATTTACTTATAAGGGAAATTTAGAGTATGTCATTGTAGGTATTACGTGTATTAACTTTATCATACGTTGTCCCCATATGGAGATGGTTTAAGTGTGCCCATCGAGTCATATTTCTTTGCAACTTCATTATTTACTTTTTGGCTATGATGTAAAATTGTCGGCTCTGCACAGTTTATGTGTACAATTGTTTCCAAGATAAGAAGGTGTATTCCCCCTTATCCCCCTTTCCTCCGTGGGGTGTTTTTAGGAGAAAAAACAAAAACAAAACAACTTTTGAACAAAACGTCATTTATTTTCACAAACTAAAACAGGTTGTGCTCCTCATCCAGATCTAATTACTGTATGTGCTTTACCCCTCCACATCCATCCAAAGAATCTGTCTGTAATAAATTTTTAATCACTTTTGCTATCAAAGTCTGTCTCATTTGACTGCTGGGAGCAAAATGTGATGAATGTTACACATTCATATTACACTTCTGTGTAACCGGGAAAAGCGCACTTGATTAAAAGTACTGTAGGATATTAAATGCCTTTGCAAGGGATATTGTAGCTAACCGAAAAACATTTGCTGGAATTTTGAGGGAATCTATTAGTCTCTCACAAAATTGAGTGGATACCTGTTGCTCAGGTTATATGCTATTTGTTGATATCAGCTCTTTTCCCCATTTGAAATAAGCAAACTTCAGTAGATGTGACCTAACACTTTTAAAAGAATTGAAACACAATTTTAGTTGTTTAGAAATGAAAAGGTCCATTGTAAAGATTATTCTCATTAACCTTTTGTCCCTCTTTTAATGTTAATTATTATTCAGCACACGTAGCTGTTTTGAAAGCATTGGCATTTTGAAGGCACATGGCCTCAATAGCCTTCAGTCAAAAAACAGCGCCTGTGTGTCATGTCTTATGACAAAAATCTTAATGAAAAAGTGTGTGATGGTGGGTAAGCAAAAAGTTAATGAAATTCCAAATTCACCCCTTATTGCCACGTATGTGTGTGTATTTATTTATTACTTTGCACCTATGAAATGTTTGTAAATGTAGAATTATGGATAATAAATTGAAAGGATTTGGGGATATACAGATGAAATGAATGAGTTACCAGGGATCAGAAAGTTAAAGGATTATATTAGTACAGGGGTCATGCTATCTTATATAAAAGAGAACATCAAAAAAAAAAAAATAGTGGAGAAAACATTCATAATTGTTATTCCGTTAAGGAGATATCTAAGTTTAAAATTTGGTATTTTTGTGAAGAAATGACTGAAATCAGAATAGTTGTGATTTCATAACCTCAGATTGCTCAAAGTATTTATTTATTTTATCATATTTTGTCCTGCGATTTTGTGGCCCGTAAAAACCATTGGATATATCAAGAAAGTAGTAAAACTAAATCTAGGAAGGGTATTTATAATATACCACCTAAAGAAAGTTTGAGGACAAATTATTCAAATAGTGAAAAAATTGAATAAACTTTCAAAAAAATACATTAACAATTGTTAAGAATGTGAGGATGAAGACACCAACTTTCCATAGTGTATAGACTTACTACACCAGTCATTTCTACACATATAAGACAGAAACTTGAATATCTCCTGAACTTAATTAGTTTTTTTAACGTTTTGTTCGCCATTTTGTTTCTTTTTGAAGTCCTCTGTCATATAAGATTAACATGCTTGACCACTGAACTAATCCTTTCTGAGTCAAGAAATATGATGATTTATATAGTCAGAAAAACACATCCTTTCCATTTCTTGGAATTGATTTTTTTTTCTTTTCCATAATTTTGTTAGAGGTCCTTTCTGACTGAAATATTCAAAACTTAACCAAACCTGCCTGAATGTCAAAAGCAATCATGGAAGACATTGATTTTTAAGATCATTGAACCAAAATCTTTCAGAGCCATATTTATATTTCCCTGCCCTAAAACATTATTTCATCGCAGATCATTTATATTTCTTGGAGTCATGAACAACATGTCAGTCACCCCATCTCACCTTTTGAATTGCTCGTTCCCAAGTTTTCTACCCAATTGAAATCTATTCTACCATCTTCCTCTGGGGAGCAGTAAGTACATGTTGCCAGCGATTGTCCTCAGAAGATTCTTAAATCGGTTGTAATAAATATTTTCTGTTCAAGAGTCCATAAGGACCCTTCATATTTATTGATGTTCTTAAAACATGGGAATATTCCTTTAAAACATGGGGATATTCCTTTAAAAACAGGAGAATAGTTCTTTAAAGTTGTAGGAATATTTCTTTAAAAAACATGGGAATATTCCTATAAAAACATACATTATCAACTTTCTCTGTAACAATAACCTATTCCACCATATCTAATCTTCCTTTCTTTTCCCTTCTACACCTAACCTTACACACCCCTCTCTTTTCATCTTAATTTTTCTCCCAATTTCACTCTATTTTTTCCCCTTTTATCCCTCTCAATCCTTTATCTCCTCTCTGCTCTAACTCTTACACTTCAATTTTTAACATCCTTTTGGCACATTTGATTCTTACTGTCACAGTATCGTTAAACATCAACAAACCAAATTAACCAAAACATGAGAATATTCCTTTAAAAACATGGGAATAATTTCCATTAAGTATTTAATAATTGGTTTTGAATTGAGTGCAGTTTAAATCAGAATAATATCTTCACTCTTTTAATGTACTCTTAGATCCCACCTCCAATCTCATTTGCCTGGTAATTGTTGCTTTTACAAATTTTAACCCAAATATTTCCATTTCTGTGTTGCTGCAAAGATGCCAATCCTTATTGTCATGTGTATAGTAGTCTCTCATTAGAATTTGTCAAGAGCTATATGTGTGGGAAGAGGACAACAAAAATGCCCAAATAAAGGTACATGGTATGCATATTTAGTTTAAAATATTTCAAAGGAATATTCCTATGTTTTTAAAGGAATATTCCCATGTTTTTAAAGGAATATTCTCATGGGTTTTTTTGTAGCCGTTCATAAGAAAGAGAACATGTTTAGAAACAATTTGGTACAAAAATCATCTTGATATGTTATTTCTACCAGGAGATATGTAGATTGTAAGGTTCACAAAAAATAGCAATAAACGACTAGGAAAAGACTCAGTATGACATCACAGCAACACATTCTCCCACAGAGTTGATGTATTTCATTAAAATCTATCCTTTTTTATTAGTAAAACCTGCTAGGAAAATTATTTGATGAAAGTTAGGTATGTATATACATTGCCAAATATACCCTACTTTAATAGGGAATTAACCAATCAATGTACAAAGAAATACATAAACATTTGCAATGGAATTGCCTCTATGACATCATCAAACACAAATTCATCATACTGTACAAAAACTTTAAATTGCAATTGGGAAATATTAAAAGATTTGTTTCTCCTGAACGGAATATGATATCAACCTGAATTCTGTACCAAATATCTCTAAAAGTATACTCCTTGAAATAAAATTTTACAAAAAAAACCATGGGAAAATTCCTTTAATGTTGCTGCTGTCTGAGATTCCTGCAGAAGCAATAGAAAAAAAGCTACTTGAAAATCAGTCCATTTAAAGCCCTTGTGTATTTGTTTACATATTTTGTAAATTGTTTTACTTATACTTCCATACTCTCCAAAATAACCTACAACACTGTCTGGACAGTCTGGCTCACTGGAGCGACTCCAACGACTGTAACTTCTCAAAAGGCAAAACTGTTCTCATCCATTTCAACAACAACAACTCCTTCCTCCTCCACCCCAATCTCTGTCTCAAAGATTCCATAATCCCCAGTGAAGACAGTTCTCGCTTCCTCTAAATCACTCTCGACTCTAAACTTTCCTATCTCCCCCACATCAACACCCTCAAAACCAAATGCCACAAAATCCTAAATCTCCTGAAGGTCCTCTCAAGCACTGACTAGGGAGGAAAATCATCTCACCCTGCTCACCTTATACCTCTCCCTCCTCATATCCAGGCTGGACTATGGCAATTTCGTCTTAGCCTCCTCCCGCAAATTTTACTTGAAACACCTGGAAGTCACTTAAAACACTGCGAGACTTTGCCTTGGTGCCACTCACACCTCCCGTATCACCAGTCTCCACGTTGAAGCCAACAAACTCCCCTTCGACCTCCGGTGCATGAAGGCCGACCTCTCCTTTGCTATCTGCATCCTCACTGATCCACGAAACCATTGCTTCCACTCTATCTGCTCTCCGTCCTTCACCAACCTCTTCATTCTCAACAAACACATCCCCCCACCTTTCGGGATTGGGATGCACTCCCATTTCTCCAAAGCCAATATCAACATTTTCTCGACTGCCAGACACACCATCCCACCTACACCCACCTGGACTCCCCCCCCCCCCCACACCTTCCCACAAGGTTTACCTTGGTCTTTCTTCCTTCATAAAAGCTCTCCACAACCAAGCCTTCCACTCCAAATGCTGTCAACTCAGTAGACATTTCCATGACTACTCCTTCCTCTTCACCAACAGTTCCACAGGGGAAGGCTTCTCTGCAGCTGCAGCCTGTCCTGGCCTCACCCTCTCCTCGTCCTGGCCTCACCCTCTCCTCAAGGTTACCCGATGGCACCTCTATCTACTCTGCTGGTGTGAAGACCATCCTCCTAGCCTTAAACTTCATAGAACTCTCTTTCTTTCCCCAATTCGTCATCTTCCCTGACTTTAAATCTTTTCTGCAAAAATGTCTTGGTATTTTTTACCCCGCCCCTCTTTTTTGGGTGTAATTTTGTCCTTTTGTATTTTTTCAAAAAGAAATCCACCCCTTAAAAAAAAAAAACCTCCCCAAAAATACTTATAAGCAAGGGGAAACCTCTCCCCCTTCCCCTCCTAATTTTGAACCTTAGTGTGAACACTGATCTAGAGCAGTTCAGAGTGTAAATTAGAGCATGGAGGTATCAATTAATAGCTTCATGATTAAAGGAAAGGGTGCAAATGACGGAAAATGATTGACAATCTTTGGATCTTGCGCAAAGCTTGAAAAGTAAACCTTGGTCCATGTCTGTTCTAATTAAAAGTGGTTTTAGAGAACATTATCATTGATGCAAATACTACAGTTGCTGTAATTTGTAAACATTTCATTGAATTTGCTCAGAGTATACAAAGATCATATAAGCACTTCTTCTCAATTGTTGATTTAAGATGCTCTGCTCAATTTCATTGTCAACCTTTCTCTTTCTTTGTGATGTGTGTGTGTGTTTAAACCAAGGCCTACTTTCCTTTTCACAAAGTGGACACGCAGTTCTCAAATTGTTCAAACGTTTGGAGAACTGATTGTGATTATATTGAGATATACTACGCTGGTAATGGAATGTATGGGAATTAATGCAGTGTTCTTCCTTAATTTTGATTTTTAATCTTTTTCTGGTGGCAAATGATAACAAAGAGAAATCTAGTGTTATCAACAAGCCGCATCGATTGGTGTTTGTGTCCTCTTGAAGAAATTCCAAAAGTTGAAATTCAAATAAAGAAAACATTAAATGTTGGTACTGAAGTTCTTGGCCCTCAGCCTGTAGGTAGATATTACAGAACAATTGATTTAGAGAAGCTTTGAAGATATTTCTTACAAGTACAGTAATAATATCAACTTGATTAATTGCTAAAGAGAACCCCCTCTCCCCTCCCCTTTCCCCCCTCTCCCTCCTCCCCCCCACCTCCTTCAGTGGTATTTTTTCAAAGAAAACTATAACCTTTTTGTCTCAGGTATTAGCCTGAGTATCTTTACCACTTGATGATTATTTGACAGTTACTCAAGGGCAGTGGTTAAGAAGTCTTGCTTGTATGCCAAAGGTACAAGGTTCGATTCCTGTCAGGAGCGCTGCATTGTGTCCATGAGCAAGACACTGTACTTGCTCCAGTTCACTCAGCTGTTAAATGAGTTACCAGCACTGCTGGGGAGTTTACCTGCAATGGACTGGTGTCTTGTTCAGGGGGAGTAATGCAGACTCCTAGCTTGATTTAAAAAGGGGGTGCTAGACTTGTTGGGGGGCACATTAATGCGTGTGCGAAGCGCTGCGTCTTTTCGGCGTGGAGTCCAGGGGCCTCCTTAAGGCTCAATCCCATGATGAAGAAGCTCTGGGATTTTAGCTATAATAATACCTCAGAATGAAACTATTCTGACTGATATTAGTAAGGACCATTCATGACCTAAACAAGACAATTGCTTGTTATGCTATCATCCTGTGTTCTGTATCCTTGTAAGGTATTTCATTAATGAGGGTAATTAAGATTATTAGGTATTTTTTCAAAATTTAATCTTAAAAAAATAAAAAATCATGAGGGGCAGGGTGGATCCCAGGGGGCATGGTGGACCCAGGGGCAGGGTGGACCCAGGAGCAGGGTGGACCAAGGAACAGGGTGGACCCAGGAGCAGGGTGGACCATGGGGAAGGGCAGGCCAACAGAAAGGCGGGCGGGCTGCCTGTAAAACAGCGAAGCCAGGGGTCTGGTAATGTGCTCTCATCTGCTTGCGCCATGGGAACCGGCGATAAGTACTGGCCCTATGCGCCTAATGGCTCAGATGGATTTAACTTGACTAACAAGAGCATGAACATTCAGAAATGCATTCTGGCTCTTTAAAAAATAGTAAAGGGGTCTGGATAGATGAATTCTCTGCACAACACCAATATTGACCATTGATTTTAAAAGTTAGAAATAAACACTCCCCCCCGCCACACACACAATTACTGCAGTAGGCGGATGGTTCCTTGCATTTATCTGATTTTAGTATTGAAAAATATAAATAACATCATTTATACCAAGGTTACTTGGATGAAATTTCATTTAGTGATATTTTTCAATCAGTGTTGTTGGCTTTAGAGTAGTGACCTTTTTTATATTCCCCATATCAGGTGTCAATTGGAGTGACCCTTCATTCATACAAGAAAGAAAACATTTTCTCATATTCATGAAATATTGCCCTTGTAGATGATACTTTCCATAAAAGAATGATTGTGTTCGTGTATAATTTAATCCCTCTAGCTACTGTTGACGGTTTCACTGCAGTCGGAAGTAGAGAAAAGGATGAAAGAATCATTGACTTAAAAAGACAAAAGTTAATTTATTGTCAAGTTCCTTACAAAATAAATATTAAAGGGAATATTATGATTGGAATCAAGTTTAAGTATGAGTCACCAACCTCACATCCTGGAGTGCATTTAATGCACAAATTGTGGGTCTACAATCATGGACAAAAGTACTTTGCACTTTTCCCCTTCCCCTTATGCCCCTGTTCACAGTTGCAGGTATATATTACCAAAAACCTTTTTTTCCAAATCTCTGATTTGTAGCATTGAATTTGATTTAAGTTTGCTCTGAGATCTTAAGAATTGCTGTCTTCAAACATACAGCCTCAAGAACTCTGCTTGATAGTCAGCTTTTGTTTAACATTTCACTGGGGAAGTAGGCTACTTAATACAAAGGTGCCGGCATGTTTGTGTATATTACTTATTTTCCTTCATGATTGAAACGTTAAGTCAATAACTCTAAAATCTCTGTCAGTCACTCCTCACTCAGTCACTTCCTCGCCCACTCCTCCCTCACCCACTCCTCTCTCACCCACTCCTTCCTCGCCCACTCCTCCCTCACCCACTCCTCTCTCACCCACTCCTTCCTCACCCACTCCTCCCTCACCCACTCCTCCCTCACCCACTCCTCCCACACCCACTCCTCCCTCACCCACTCCTCCCACACCCCTCCCCTCACCCCTCCTCCCTCACCCCTCCTCCCTCAGTCACTCCCTCACCCACTCCTCCCTCACCCACTCCTCCCTCAGTCACTCACTCACCCACTCCTCCCTCACCCACTCCTCCCTCACCCACTCCTCCCTCACCCCTCCTCCCTCACCCCTCCTCCCTCACCCACTCCTCCCTCACCCACTCCTCCCTCACCCCTCCTCCCTCACCCACTCCTCCCTCACCCACTCCTCCCTCACCCACTCCTCCCTCACCCACTCCTCTCTCACCCACTCCTTCTTCACCCACTCCTCCCTCACCCACTCCTCCCTCACCCACTCCTCCCACACCCACCTTCCTCACCCACTCCTCCCTCACCCCTCCTCCCTCACCCACTCCTCCCTCATTCACTCCTCCCTCACACACTCCTCCCTCACCCACTCCTCCCTCAGTCACTCCCTTACCCAGTCCTCCCTCACCCACTCCTCCCTCACCCACTCCTCTCTCACCCACTCCTCTCTCACCCACTCCTCCCTCGCCCACTCCTCCTTCACCCACTCTTCCCTTACCCACTCTTCCCTTATCCACTCCTCCCTCACCCACTCCTCCCTCTCCCACTCTTCCCTCTCCCATACCTTTCTGGCTCCCCTGCCCCTCTCAGCCCCACTTGCAACACTGAACTCTCCATCAAGCATATCCTCTTAACCTGTCCCCCTATACCTGGACTCCAGGTCTCTTCTTCCCTCACCCACCTCAATCTTAGATCTATTAAAAAACAATTCTTCCCCCAACATTATCAACTTCCTCCGCAACAACAACCTATTCCACCATATCTAATCTTCTTTTCTTTACCTAACCTTACACACCCCTTTCTTTTCACCTTAATTTTTTCTTC
The DNA here is from genome assembly GCA_020152595.1 of Chiridota heheva. Lineage (NCBI taxonomy): Eukaryota > Metazoa > Echinodermata > Holothuroidea > Apodida > Chiridotidae > Chiridota > Chiridota heheva. The sequence continues at coordinate 770,229 of JAIGNY010001194.1, forward strand.
CAAATTCACCCTATTTTCCCCCTTTTCTCCCTCTCAATCCTCCATCTCCTCTCTGCCCTAACTCTTTTGCGCCTTGGATTTCTAACACCCTCAGGGCACATTTGACTCTAGACTGTCGCAGTGCCGTTAAACATCAACAAACCAAACCACTCTTAAATCAAATAGAAGCTTGTGCTGTTTAAATCCTATTTTCAAAATTTAAAGTCTCATACTTAAAATTTTCTTTTAAATGAAAACCAACGTCTTGTCTGTATACATAATTTCTTTGTCAGAACCAGCTGTTCTAAAGTATGTATCACTGCATTAAAATACAACATATGTACCAAAGGAGATAGATAAATAGATAGATAGGTTCCAAATAGTATATGAATGGGTTTGAAATTAAAACATGAAAACTTGCATTCCCATGTCATCCTGTGTGCCAATCTGGATAGGTTTGGTATATTTTGAGGCAATGTAGCTGCCGTTGCATTCTCATGACCATAAACGTGTATATGTCATTTCTCGATCATGTTCGAACTTGATGCCATTTTGCATGTTCACATTAGCTCCTGTCAGACTATTTCAGTTTAAAAACAAGGTGTGTCCTCGTTGCATGCCCTCCAATTCAAATCTGGTGTGGGTCCCCTCAGTGTGCACCCAAATGATAGTTGTTTAAGCAAGGGTAGTAACTGGTCAAAGAACTAACATTTAACTTCACAGTCATAATTTCCCTCCTTGTTCTGTTTACTTATTGAACTTGCTGTGAATATAAGAATTCCATCATCTTGTAAAAATGTTCTTAAAAAAATCCCAAATGTAAACTGATTAAAGGTTGTTGACTTGACCAACCACAGGTCTGCATTCACCCATTCTAGCTACATGAATAATAGGTTTTTCTGTGTTTAGTATATTTAATTATAGAAGAGACACATGCTGTGCAGGTCTTCCTGTGTTTTAGCAACCATATTTGATACGGTATTTACAATACTAATGGACTATGGCTTTGTGCCTTTTCACACAGCAGGCAACTTAAACAAGGTATTATTTTGTGGTTTATGCAGGTGTGTTGTGGTTGCATGTATTGTGAAAACTTCTCATCCTGGTTCAAGAAATTCTTTTTGTAAAATTTCATAGGGGAAAAATTTGTTTTTGGAGTGTGAGTTGTTGCTTTGTTAAGCTGCTAGTCTGATAAATATTTATCAGACCACTAACAATAGTCTGACAAAAGTTCTGTTGATTATTTGAATGGATTCTCCACAGGAAAATAGCATCCACATATACTGTAGCAAAATTCATATTTAACAAAAAAACCCTGCTCTAATCAAAATTCTAATTTTCAGATAACACAACAGATATATGTGTTTTGAAAGTAAAAAGGTGTTATTGATGGTTCATGTTTCATTGCCACTTGATAATGACCTTTTGCAAAACCAATTTGTACGCATATCCTGCTTAAAATATAAGCTTTTATAAAATCTTGAATGTTTCCGATTTCCGATCTTTTCAAGAACAATCCTACCTCCAACTTCATCACATTTCTTCGCAACAGCAATATATTTCACCTGATCTAGACCTCCCTTTCCATCTTTGCCTTACCTTCCTCACCTTCCTTTTATCACCTTAACTTGTTTCCCTTATTGACCTTCTCTCCCTCCCTCTTATCCCATCTCTCTGTCCTAATTCAAGCACCTTAGCTTTTAACTCTCTTGGCACATATGACTCTTGACTGTCACGGTGCCGTTAAACATCAACAAACCAAACCAAACTTGAATCTTTGATTGTAATTCTTTTGTCAAAGCTATTAACCTATACTAGTTTTAATTTGTGAAAGTAACCACGTAATTCCTTATTTCTGTTACTTATTAAAGCAAAAGATTGCTATAATGATTAGGTATCAACAAGTCTGATAATCTCATGTAGCTAAATGCATGTCAATCTATGATGAGTTTTCATAAGTTGTACTTTTCCTGGACCTAATCAGTGATTTATTCATTACCAGCCAAACATAATTAGCCCTGTCATCAATTAGTGTTCACTCCTGGTCACCTTTTTTTTACTTTGACCACTTAATTGATCCATACATTAATTAAAATAATTGCAGAATTAATTACGCTTACAGCTGAACAAGTGTACATGATACATGGTTCTTCCTTTCTCATCATTTTTTCCATCCAATAATGATGACAGGGCTAATTATGTTTATCATTGATGCCCACCCATCCGGGTGAATATTGGAAATAACCTCTCTTGAGGGCATTGCATTAGTTGCCTAACTGACACTGGTCAGTCACTTTGGGACAATTGATGTTAATACTTCCTTTGTTATCTAACTGTTTTGTAAGGGTCAGTTGGTGGGTGCTGTTAGTTTTGGGAGCTGGTTGCGGTGATAGCTAAGGGCTATTTGTGCTTGGTTAGTTATGAAATTAACAAACAGATGCTTTAAAAAAGAAAAAATATAAAGAGTATTTAAGAAAGTGGTGAAATAGGATATTAAGTAAATTTGATTAGCTGTCATTGTCCAGTTTCTTCATATGGATGAACAGAGGTTGTTTTATTTTGTATTTTTTGTCAAGAGGGCTTCTTGAATGAAGGGCAAATTTGATAGATGATCTTAAGAATTTTTCTGGATGACATATGATTTGACACAAAGAAGATGCTGATATATTCTTTTATCAATATTTATATTGGGGCTGTTATAAAATGATAGTATATTGACAGGTTTAGTCAACATCACCTTTAATTACTTAACCCATTTGAGCAATGGGAATAATTTATGAAGTAAGTATAAGAAATATATTTGAAATTATATGTAAAATATGATTTACAAAATTATATAACAAATATAAATAAAAAATATATGTGAAATTTGAAATTTGTCAAAAATGCAACAAAGTTGAAAATGACAATAAAAAACAAATGTCTCTCAAATACTACTATCTTAGAAGAAGACAATGTTCATATTTTTGAATTCAGTCAGTCAACCCTCCCAAAAATTCTGATTTCCTTGTCATGTTCTGAAGAGATTGCCGTACTAAATAGTGCTCAGCACTTGGACTTGGAGATGCTTGAGATTAAGAGTTAATTTATGATTGAGTGAAGTAAACAAGATTGAAGACTGACACCACAATCTTTGGCAAGCATTTTTTGAGTATTTAAAGGATTAGTTCAGAGGTCAAGCATGTTTATCTTACTTGAAAAAGGACTTCAAAAGAAAATAAATGGTGAAGAAAGCATTCAAAACTCTCATTTGGTTAAGGAGATATTTAAGTTTAAAGTTTGGAATCATTTGTGTAGAAACGACTATATATATACAAATATCTATTATCAAACATCCCATAAAATAAATAAATCCTAATGACAGGAATCTGAAACATTTTCTCTGAGAAAAGTTTGACCTCAAACTGCAATCATAGCCTTAAAACTGATTTGCATTAAACCATGTTGAACTTTTTATAACATACTGCCAAGGCCCCTCTAATGTGACACTAATAATGCAACCAAATAAACACATTTCATATTAAGACAGTGTACATGTCAATGTTAGTAATTAACATTCATATCACAAAAGCTATCTATGAGAAGAATCTTCATTCAGCATTTAGCAATCTTCTCCAGGGAAAGAATTGAAACCAGAGGGCAATTAAAGGATTAGTTCAGTGGTCAAGCATGTTTATCTATGATGAAAGAGGACTTCGATAGAAACAAAATGATGAAAAAAGAATTCAAAATTTGTATTCTGTTAAGGAGATATTTAAGTTTAAAGTTTGGCATCATTGTGTTCAAACAACTGAAATCAGACTAGTTGTGATGTCATAGTCTCAGATTCCTGTCTTTTATGTATTCTATCATATTGTATTTTGTCCTGCGATTTTGTGGCTAATAAACCATGGGATATGTCAAAAAAGTAGTAAAACTGAATCTGGGAAGAGTATTTATAATATACAACCTAAAGAAAGTTTGAGAACAAATAATCTAAATAGTTAGAAATTGAAATAAACTTTCTTTAAAATACATAAAGACTTTGGGGAAGCTGAGGCTGTGACATCACAACTAGTCTGATTTCAGCCATTTCTACAGAAATGATACCAAACTTTAAACTTAGATATCTGCTTAACGGAATAAGATTTTGCAATGCTGTTTTCACCATTTTTTTCTTTTGGAGTCCTCTTTTATATAAGATGGACATGCTGAACCACTGAACTAATCCTTTAAAACAATAATTATACATCAGGAACTGTTTTGTCAAGCTTAGAGACACTTATTGACTCATTTTAATGTTTTTCAATTGTGAGTAAGTGCTTACACGTTGGCTATAGTTACTTGTGCATCTTTGAATAATGTTGAGTTTAACTTCTTGAAATTTTACGAGAGCTCGTGGATTCTGAGAGCGAACGTTTGCTAAATTGCATCAGGAACTTTCAAATAGTAAAGAATCTTTAGAGTCACTTGAAATAGTTTTTTATTTGGTTTTGTAGGCGTAATTTGTCTCAGACGCTACAGAGAAATTGGATCTAGAGATTTTGTTGAAAAGTTTTTAATATTAGGGCTGATTGACTTGTAGCAAATTATGCTACTAGCTTAAATAAGTTTCATTTAGTTGATGTATGCACTTACAAGGTGTATGGATGTGTAAATGCAACTTTAGCTAAATCGCTGTAAAATTATTAAAATCAAAGTACTGAAAGCACTGGCTTAGATTCATGATTGTCATTTTTGTAATTGACATCATTTGATTTTATAGGCCATTTTGTTTAAGATGAAGATTATAATAATTTAGCAATATAATTTAAATTATCTGGTCAAAACATTGTCTCAAATCATGACAACACATTTAGTAATTGGTTGGGAATGCCAAACATCACTGGGGGGACTCATACAGTAGCTTAAATCCCACTTCACGTTTGTGACTGCCAGGCTTCCAGGTACAGTGCAGCACCTGAGAATGTCTCATCATATACTCATCATAATGGTCCACCCATTATCACACACACTTGTATCCGATTCACAATGGCTCATACAGCTGTACAGTGTATTTACATTTACCCGTGTATGTATGAATCACATCATGAAAATTGTCGTTTCCCCACAGAGGCTTTTTTCCATAAAAATCCACCATAACACGGAAAACTTTCTCCGATCTTTGTAGTTTGTGAGGTTTTAAAGTAAGGATCATTTTAGCAATATTTTAATGCAAAATGTTCCTCGATAAGAAAAGTTTGCTTGGCTCGCTGCGAATTTGTCAAAAGATATCATATACACAATGATGCTCATTTATTTCTTAGTTTTAGTCCATTTTAAGGACTTACTGGTAATTTGATGTCATGCCTTGCAGATCATGATTGATATTATTTTCATATTAAAATATATCATTAAACTTTCGTTTACAATTTAAAATACAATAAAAAATTGTGTTCTATGTTGTTCATTTACACATTACAAAGTATATGTTGGAAATATCAGTCTATAGTCTGTGCATCACGTCACAGCAATTTTCATATCCTTTCGCCTTGCTAGAGGTTTAGCATTGTTATCTCAAAAAACATTCTTCTCCACAACCCACAAATTTTTCTTTATCTCACGCTTTACATGGGTTTCTTCTTTTTTAATAAAACGAAAAAAAGGAAATACATCAAGAACTATAGAAAAATGTTCAAAAAGATAACAAATAGAAAGAAGGTTTCGTAGACTACTTTGTTTTTGCAAAACACAATCAAAGAAAGAAGGAATTAAAGTTTTGCAACTTCCGGTCAGTTCTGATGACAACTAAAAGTCTTCGAACAAATTTGAACCCATAAAAAACATGAAAGTAGCAAAATAAATCACATCAATATTTGTTAAAATTGACCACTGGATTTTTGGTATCAATATGGAAATTTGTATGCAAATTTGTGATGTATCACAGAGCAACCTTGGTATTTTCTTTTGTAGATTTATCCTTTGTTTTTGAAGTGTCATTTCTATGAAGTAGTGCTACACTTTCTGACCAAAATTGTATTGAGTCTTACCATATATTGTACTCCAATCAATTTGAAGAGACTTCAATTTCTATTATTTTCAGTGACTGAGATCTATAAAACAAATTGAAAAAATTACATAAAGATTTTGAGTGGTCCACCTAGTAATCCAGCACAATTTAAAGGTGTATGGATAGGTAGAGGCAACATTAGCTAACTTGATTTGAAATCCCATAAAAATAAGACTAAACATGAAGAAAGCAAAAAAGTTTATTAAAATTGGTAAAAAATTAGCCATTTAACAGCTTTTTAAGATATTTGTGCAAATGAGCAAATTCATGTGTTACTCTTGTGATCAGGAACAAGACATAGTCTAAATCCATTGTTTTTTACTTCTCTGCCATTTCTTTGGAAAAAGCAAAATAATTCTAATGAAGAGGATTTGATCTTTACCACACTCCTACCAATTTTAGGCTGGAGAAGGTGTTTTCAACATTTTCAAGGTCTGATATTAAGAAAAGAAATACATTTTGGGATTAAAAATATATATATTTTGGGATATTTTCCTGTTCATACATCACATTTTTTTAATAAAATAAAGGATGATCAAACTTTAATTACTCATGACTTAAAAACTACACATCCTATTTTCAAAATTCAAAGAATACAATTCAAGAGTGTAATGCTCTTTTGAAGAGTAATGCTCTTTTGAAGAGTGTAATACTCTTTTGAAGAGTGTAATGCTATTTGAAGAGTGTAATGCTCTTTTGAAGAGTAATGCTCTTTTGAAGAGTGTAATACTCTTTTGAAGGGTGTTATGCTCTTTCAAAGAGTAATGCTCTTCTGAAGAGTGTAATGCTATTTAAAGAGTGTAATGCTCTTTTGAAGAGTAATGCTCTTTTGAAGAGTAATGTTCTTTTGAAGAATGTAATGCTCTTTTGAAGAGTGTAATGCTCTTTTGAAGAGTAATACCCTTTTGAAAAGTGTAATGCTCTTTTGAAGAGTGTAATGCTCTTTTGCAGAGTGTCATGTTTTTTTTTGTTCCTCTCCATAATCTATATACTTGTCCATATATATTAGTTTAAAATTGATCAAACTTTGGTCAACTCAAAAGCAAAAAGTGTTATTTTCAAAAAATCAAACACTGATCTGTTCTACTTAAGGTTTTTTCACCAATGTAGAAATTAGGAACAAATTAGATTGTACCTCAATGATTTAAAAAGGAATATACCCATGTTTTTTCATAACCTTTTCATAAGAAAGAGAAACATTTTAGAAACAAATTTAGTACAAAAATCATGTTGATATGTTATTCTTACCAGTAGATAATCAAGTTTTAATGTTCACAAAATATGCCGATAAATGAATAGGACAAATCTTAGTGTGACATCACAGTGACACATTCTCCCACAAAGTTGATGTATTTCATTGATATATCATCCTTTTTATTAGTAAAACCTGCTAGAAAAATAAATTGATGAAAGTTAGGTATGGTATTTATATACATTGCTAAATATACCCTACTTCAATAACTTTTGGAAAATTGTTTCTAATCATACAGAAACAACCAATTAATGTTCAAAGAAATACATACACATTTGCAATGGAATTGTCTCTATGACAACATCAAACACGAATTCATCATACTGTAGACAACTTTAAAATGCACTAGGGAAATATTTAAAAATCTATATTTCCTGAACAGAATATGATACCAACTTGCTTTTTGTACCAAATTGGCTCTAAAAATATGTGCTTTATAATGAAATTTTACAAAAAACCATGGGAATAATCCTTTTTCTCGCCTCTGGAAAATTGATGAGCATAGGACATAGTTTTTAATGTAAATTTTGGAAATTTTTTTTTTCCACTGTATTTCATAATGAAATTTGTACACTTGGGAAAACCTACAGTACTGCATGGAATTCCTTATGGGACTAAAATTAAATGCTGATTAGGTGACCAAAATGAACTTTGACATGTATCTGACATGTATTGATCGAAAACAAAGGGGATGTTTTTATTGACTTTATTTTGTATTTTGTCAAATCAAATTTTCTACCACATTCATATTGACATTGATTCATGTTGACATTGATTGATCTGTTTTCAAACAGCAGTGAAAATAGAAATATAAAAGTTGAATTTTAATCTGATCAGTTTGAAAAACATTCTTAATTATCAGCAACTTACAGTACATAAGGTCAGCTAACCACAATTTTTTTCGTCTGCAATATTCCCCATCACGTTACCTAGATTGACACCATCAACCATGCATGATTTAACCTTTTTGTAATAGTTTTTAAGAGACACACGCCTGCCTGATATACTGACATTCAGTCTTGTTTTCATCAAAAATAAAAATCAATATTTGCAACAATAGATCTTTTCTCTCTGTGATAAGGCAAGAAATATTATTGGAGCAAATGAAATTTGATTGGATTAATTTTGGCGTGTTAGTTTTAGATTTCCATTTTTCAGGCTAGGAAACTTTGAAAGAGATTGGATGTAGAAACGATCAAATCATCTTCTTTTGAAAAGACAGGCCTTTACTTAGCCGGAAATCCGTCTCAAGTTTTGAAATAATTTTGCATTTAGTATTTGTGGATTATTTTTCTTCTGTGTTTAAGGATTCTGTTCTTGCAAGTAGTTTAGTGAACTTGAAGTAGGTCTAGGTCTTTTTACTTTGCGTGATTTTTGTTGTTGAATTGAGTCAGGTGCTTGACATGTGAAACAAAATCACTGTTTTATTTCAAGGGGAAGAAGAAAAACTGCTTTCATTTGTATGTTTTGCTCCAGTACTTCATTATGGTAATTTGTGGATTTTCACTTTCAAAGATATTCATCCAATGAAATCTTTTTATTTCTGTGTGATATTGTGTTGAGTTTATGTGTGACTTGAAGGCAAATTTGCACAGTGGAGAACTTATTTTGAGTTTTCAAGTGACTTTGTTGCTTGGTTTGTGTCAGCTGATTCATATTCATCGTTTTGTGTTTGTCTTCTTTATGATTTTATGAAAAATCTCTGTGGTAATTTTTTCTGGATCTGGAACGTAAATAGACAGCGTTAATCTGCACTGAGGTGCTGTGGCTCAGTGGTGAAGGAGTCATGCTCGTATTTGAGAGGTACTGAGTTCGATTCCCGCCGTGAGCGCAGCATTGTGTCCTTGAGCAAGACACTTTACTTAAGCTTTAGTCCACTCAGCTGTACAATGAGTACCAACACTGCTGTGGAGTTAATCTGCGATGGATTGGCATCCTGTCCAGGGGGAGTAATGTACTCTCATCCGCTTGCGCCATGGAAACCGTGGATAAGCACAGGCTCAATGAGCCTAATGGCTCTAATGGATTTAGCTTTAATCTGCACTGAGATTGTTGTCTTATTTGAAGCTTCATAACATTTATATGCCCTCAGTGTGAGCAAAGAAATATATGAAGTTCCCCTTAGGATGAGGAAAAAGATTTTTTCCCAAAATGGAAAAATGGTGATCAAATTCAAAATGATTCTCTATATTGATTTATCAGAAAATTTTGATATGTGATGTTTGTGTTATTTGCTTGATTTACTCATGGAAGAAGAATACATTCTTAATGAAAATTCATGAATAAAAAAACAGTGATTAAATTAAGAATTTTGTTGCTTATAGCACAGACATTCGTTATTAAAAATGATGAAAAGAATGAAAAGCATGTTGGTATTGTACGCAAAACAAAAAAGATCTTCAAAAAAAATCTTTGATATTGTATGCGGCACATACTGAAAGAAAAGTGACCGCAAAAAGAAAACAACATCATTTCTCTGCAAGATATTTTATAGAGTGGGCATACTACTTCTTTTAAGAAAATGAAAAAGTATCAGAAAGGAGAAATGTTAGCAGACTAAAATTTTGAACTAATTTTGCACTGTACATATCAAGTCTTGCATTTTTAATGTTTTTAAGTCAATAAGAGTGTTTCATTTGTTGTATCGTCTTCAGATAATCTGGTATCGTTGAGTGGCTGACACTCACTGAATATGCATGAGTACGTGATTAGAGTCAGCAAAGTGTTTCTTCTGAACGGCAATCGTCAGTCATCTTGCCGTAAGAGGTCTCTTACATTCTGTATAACATTGAAGGGGAAAAAACGGAATACTTTACTTGTTTCTAATTTAGGAGAATTGCCGTTTTGAATTGAAGAGGCGATCCTTGACTTCATTTGTGCAATATAGAGAGACAGTTAGTGCTTTGCTTTTGAAAGCCTATCATTTGAAAGTAGAAAAAGTGTTTCAAACTTCAAGTCTTGGAAATGTCAACCTTGGATGTACTGAAGTGTTGTAGGGTACCTCAGAGGCCAATCCGTCACCTAGGCGAATATATGTGAAGTAACAGATGAGCGTTGTGCTTCTGATAAGAATAAAATTGCTTTTTATTACTTTCGGGTGCACTTTTGGAAACTTTTAATTGCACAGCTAAGATTTATGAGCCTTAACATTTATATGAAATGCGAAGAAATTCGTCACAAATGTTGTATTTGGATATGAACATTGGTTTCACGAAATATATTGCCTTTGTTGGTTGACTTTTGAATAGTTTCCTCGGATATCTGGAACATATTGTAATATTATCCCCAAGAGGGGTAACTCTGCTTTTGTCGGATAGTCATGCAGAGTTTCACACTTTTCAAGCTTGACTTGTATGTCTTGGGTTTTGATACCATGTTACAGTCGGAAGATGTATTATAGAGAGAGTATAGCGAGCTGTTTTGTGCACCCACGATCACAGTTGACTTGGAGTAAACTGAAGAAGTGGAGATCCCTGGTGCCAAGGGTTCATCAATGGTTCTCTGCAAGGATGATGAAATGGCAGTCAAACAAGAAGGTATCATTGTCTTCTGATTTCTTCAGTTTAATGTTTGAAATAATACAATTGTGGCCATACTAGTGTAGAAGCAATATCGTCAAAAATATCATGGGGCTATTCCTCCCACCCCCACCCCCCCTTCAATGTTGTGCGCTTGGAAAAATTACGTGAAAAATGTAACCTCCGACATTTATTAAGGGGGATGGGGTTTGTCCTAACTCCTTCCTTTATCATGCTTCCCTCTACAACCATATTTAGTCCTCCTCTTCTACTCCCCCCTCCCTTTCTCTACCTTTTTTTTCTTCACCCATGCACTTTCTGTCTTGATCTTAGCTTTCTGACTTTTAGTTCTTTTATTTCTCTTATTCTCTCCCTGTTTTTATTTCCTTCCTACCTCTAGAATGATTTAACCTCTCAGGCACAATTTGACTCTCGTTGTCTTGGTGCTGTTAAGCCCTCATCAAACAAACAAACAATTGTCCAACTACAAATTGGCTTGATTTTTGTTGTGGGAAAGTTTGCCATATCAATAAAGTTTCAAACTTTGTGTCATACTGAGCCATTTAACTTGGATTATTTTATTGTTTTCACTTTGTTAACTTGTATGATTATTTATTTCAGATTTTGATACATGGGTTAGTGAGGGCTGTAAGTTCCACGCTGCGTCATTGTGTTCGAAATTAGCACAGAAGTATGTTGATTAATTGATTCGTTTAGCAGACCCCTAGCTTAAATTAAAAAGGGGCAGGGTGCTGGACTTGTTAAGGGGCACATTAATGTGCATGCTAAGTGCTGCGTCTTTTCGGCATGTAGTCCAGGGGCCCCCTTAAGGCTCAATTCCATGGTGAAGAAGCTCTGGGACTTTTAAGCTATAATCATACCTTAGAATGAAACTAATCTGATTGATAGGGACCATTCATGAGCCAAACAGGACAATTGCTTACTATGCTATCATTCTGTGTTCTGTATCCACATTAGGTATTCAATATTTATGGTTAATTAAGATGTAATTTTTTCTCATGAGGGGCAGGGCGGTCTCCAGGGGGCAGGGCAGCCCCACTGAGGGGCAGAGCGGGCCACCCCTGTAAACAGCAAAGCTAGGGGTCTGCGTATAGTGCAAGGTTTCTTGGTTAATATTTTTCAGGGGCCATTATTTCACAACAACCTCAGGCCATAGGCCAATCGCATGACAAAACCAGCATCACGTGACAAACAAAACCTGTCAAAACAATTGCTGAACAAGCTGAGAGCCCGTGCAATAAGAAGGATGTATGCCAGCTGTCGCCGGTTCTCTTATCAGTTTTCCTTTGACAAGCCACGAATCTGCCCAATTTATAACGGAACTAAAAGATAACATTTTGCTTGATAAGCCGATGTTATAGTGCGCAGATCTGCCTAGGAAACCCCAAAATAAACAAGTATCTTGGGATTTTTACAGATCTCATTCAGATTTTTTTCACGCTACGACTATTGTTGGCGGGCTGGAGTGGATTGTCTGGCGGGCCATATTTGGCTTGCAGGCCGCCTATTAAGAATACTTGGTATAGTGATTACCACATCATCTTCTGAAGAATTAATGGTTTTTGGAAAGAGATGATTCCTAATATCAAAAATTTGTGAAATACAATAATATGTTGATATACTGTAAATGTACTAATGTAATAAATAATTAATAAGGTATCAAACTTTTATTTCTAGGGCATGATGGATTTAGGGAAAGTGCTCTACCTTTTAAAAAAAATTGGAAACAACTAATTTTAAACTGAACATCTCAGTTCAATTCAACCCACTTTTGAAAGTAATTTTATGACCACGTACCACATCTTGCTAAATTAAACGATGTCCATTCTAATTGTGCTGTTTCATTGTCCATTAGAAAAGACATCATTAATTGAGACCTCCTTTTGCAGATTTCCCTTTCAAAATGCATGTCTGGTCAACATTGGGTCGCTTCATTTTAGATTTAATGAATTTACTCATCAAATTTGCTCTCCACAGAGTACTCTTCCTCTTATATTCTTGAGTTAATATTTGAAAGTTCCAAACACCTTAAGATGTCTGTGTTTGAATTGTGAGAAAAGTAGGTGGGATTTTGGGCATGGTGAATATACAGTGTTAAAGGAATATTCCCATCGTTCTTTTGTAAAATTTCATTTGAAAGCTCGTACTTTTAGAGCTAATTTAGTACAAAAAACAGGTTGATATCATATTCCGTTCAGGAAATGTGGATTTTTTAAAGATTGCCCAATTGCATTTTAAAGTTTTTGTACAGTATGATGAATTTGTGTTTGATGATGTCATAGAGGCAATTCCATTGCAAATGTTTATGTATTTCTTTGAACAATTATTGGTTGTTTCTGTATGATTAGAAACAATTTTCCAAAAGTAGGGTATATTTGGCAATATATATATAAATACCTAACTTTCTACAATTTGTTTTTCTAGCAGGTTTTGCTAACAATAAAAGATGATAGATTTTATAAAATACATAAACTTTGTAGGAGAATGTGTTGCTGTGATGTCATACTGAGCCATTTACTAATGGTTTATTGCCAAAAAATTTTTTAACCTTTAAAATTGAATATCTCGTGGTAGGAAAAACATATCAACATGATTTTTGTACTAAATTGTTTCTAAATTTGTTCTCTTTTTTATGGAAGGTTATGAATATACATGGGAATATTCCTTTTATAAGGAGAGACAAAGCTGATGGAAAATGTATTGGAAGAATTTTCAAAACTTCATTTTTTAGTGGTGGGTGTGATGTTTTCTCCTTTGTGGAGGAGCATCTTTACTACTATTTATTTTCCAGAATCCATACATTCATGGTTTCATGAAGTTTGATAAAATGTTGTTCTGAAATCTACGACATCTGAATTTTTTGTTGTTACATTACAGGAGTATTTTAAAGGAACACTAGACCGAAATTCAAATGTTTATCTAGCACGCAACGGTACAGCAATTTTCTGGTTAATATGAATATTCAAGTGACCTTTGCCATCACTTTGTCTGTGGGCTACTGGGGTGTGAAGCTTATAGATTTGTTGTGGATAATGAAATAAATCAGTGAAATTTGCAAAACGAGCGCCCTCACTTTTCGGTCTAGTGCTCCTTTAATTTGTATTGTTGCTAAAACACTAATACTTATACAATTTATGTTTTTAAAAATTATTATGTTTAATCATTGTTTGAAAAAAAAGTTTTAGTGTTGTGAGGTATAAATCTTTTGAAGAAAGAAAAACTCAATTACCTATGCATTTTGGTTTATCTTGACTACCTTTGCACATGACTTATTTCTTGAAGTTTCATACTCTGCCTGCACATTGAATAAGATTAGCTCACAAAGTAAATCTTACTCTACCACGCAGCGATATTATCGCCAGTTTTGGGTGTCCCGTCTTTGATTCCGTCTCCCAGGCACATTTTCAAAAAAGTGCTAGTAGCGCCTGGACAGATTGATATTTATTATCATTTAAAATCAAACTATTGAGGTTAGGTGTAAATATTTCAAAAATCACCAATGTTTATGCATTTTGGTTTATCTTGACTATCCCACTACTGCACCTCTTCCCTGCAGCTTCATACCCTGGAAATATGGGATTATCTTATATTCTTAAAAATAACTTTGTTTTTAAGCCTACAGGGCTAATAGACAGGTGGATATTTATTATTTGATTAAAATTAACCAAATTATGTGAGGTAAAAAAAATTTTGAGCAAAAAAAAAACTAATGTGCACATATTTTGGTTTATCTTGATTACCCCACTGCACCTCTTCCCTGCAGCTCGGTGATTTAAATACTATGAAAAAAAAACCTTTTGTTTTTAGCTTACTGGGGGCTAATGGACAGATTTGAATATTTTGTCTATCTCAGACTTAATCAATAGAATTAATAGAAATAAAATACACAAGGGTAAGTGTCACTCTACATTTGTTATCACTGCCTATGCATTAATGTAGTTTGCTCGTGTATGTCCTGAAGATATTCAGCTTTATTTGTAGAAAACAATTTATTGCAAAAAGGAGGCCTGTTCAAGACAAGATGATGTATGGTTAATTCAGTCGACTTGAGAGGTAAAATGTGATGATTGATAGTTTAGAACAATTGAAATGTTCATAAATGGTATTTGTATTCATAAAGTAAAGCTCATTTGAATGAAAGATTGTCTTAATTTACAAGGTTAAATGAATATTCCCATGGTGTTTTGTAAAATTGTATTTAAAAGAGCATACTTCTAGAGCCAATTTGGTACAAAAATCAGGTTGGTGTCATATTCCGTTCAGGAGATATGGATTTTGAAAGATTTCCTAATTGCATTTTAAAGTTTTTGTACAGTATGATGAATTTGTGTTTGATGATGTCATAGAGACAATTCCATTGCAAATGTTTGTGCATTTCTTTGAATGTTAATTGCTTGTTTCTGTATGATTAGAAACAATTTTCCAAAAGTTAATGAAGTAGGGTATATTTGGCAATGTATATAAATACCTAACTTTCATCAATATATTTTTCTAGCAGGTTTTACTAACAAAAGAGGATGATGGATTTTAATAAAATACATCAACTTTGTTGGAGAATGTATTGCTGTGATGTCATACTGAGCCTTTTGCTATTTGTTTATTGGCATTTTTAGCTTTTTAGCTCAACATCCCTTTAAGGGATTTGAGCTTATGCGATGACTAACTTAAGAGCCAGGTTATTTGCAGCGTTTATCATCTTCCTATGCATCTTTTGTATATTTTGCTGTGTTGCTATGCATGGCTTAAATAGATTGATATGTTGATGCAATAACAATTTATATTGTTAGCATAGTTATAAGGTATTTTGCATTCCAAAATTCACTTACAATCTTTCAAATACTCGGATTTCACTCGGATTTTAGCATATATAATAACATTGGCTCGGGAATACCACCGATCATCTCCGATTGAAAGAAAACTGTTTTGCGTTGGCTGGAGTGTTAAAATACACATATGCTAATGAGCGTGATATCCTGTTTGAAATTTCTCCCAATTGGCATGTAACTTTTGTAGTTGATAGCTGATTTAGGCTATAAATTAGGTTTAAAAAACCTTTCAAAAACCAAGAATGGCTAAATAGCTTAAATAGGTTATTTTAACCATATAACACGATTGAATTTCTGGCTGTAAATTCATTTAAGTGTTAAAACTCAATGATTAAAACAAAACAAAAAACACCTTGCATGAGTCTCCTGTAGATAGCATAAAAAGCATGACCTGGCTTGCAGTAACTTGTTTGTTTGTTTGCAAGGCTACAGACTGTATTACTGTAACTTTATATGCATAAATCCACTGCCGTTTAAAAGAAATTCTTGGTGGTGTGGTGGACATGCAAACACACAAGACAGACCTTTTTGATAAATTTTTGACTTGTTATATGTATGCCCCCACCCCTAGGTAACTTTTGCTTTCTTTTTGGACATTTCAAATCCAGACAATTTTTTTTGATTTTCAGAACATTTTCTTCAGTTTTTAATTTTTTTTGCTAATTTTGGGAAAATGTCACTTATTTTCGGGAACTTTTCGGCTAATTTGGGGGTAATTTCCTTCAGTTCCTGGCAATTTTCTTCAATTTTCAGAACATTTACGTGAAAATTTCTTTCATTTATGGATACTTATTTTTAATTTCCAGATGATTATTTTTTAATTATCACAAAATTGAAAATTTTGTCATTTTGGATAATTTTGCTCATTTTTGTAACATTTTGCTTATTTTCAAAAAAAATTCCTCACTTTCAGGAATTTTTGGCCAATTCTGGGGTAATTTCTTTCATTTCCAGACAAATTCTTTTAATTATAGGAACATTTTCTTCCCTTTTTAGGAAAATCACCGTTATCGTGATGGGTATATCTTTAAGAATTCAGGGGTCAAGTAGATCCATCTTATCTGCCTATATTAAAGAAGACTTCAAAAAAAGTTGAAAGATTGTTTTAGTTATATTTTGTTATATTGATTGCTACTTGGTAGTGTATTTGTGGGATGCTATTTTAGGCCTAGATGCTATTATTGATTAATTGTGATTCATTAATTTCAATAATTAATTATCTGCTCAAAATGGTTGATACATTATCAATAGTTAAAATCATGTCTTGTTGCAAGGATGTAAAATGATTTTATGATTTAGATTTCACTTTAAAAGCAAACATTCTTAATAAAGTTTGCATCATATTGATGTTGTGGCTTAGCTTTTTAGGCATACTTGAAAAACAGTTTTTACATATTCAAAAAAATTAAAGCTCCCATATGCAGTGGGGCAACTAGAGTCCTGTGGGCCTGTAGGGATTTTTGGCCTCAGCAGCTATGTCAGAACCACAGCGGCAAGGGTGGGGGACACTACCCTGGCCCTAGAGTAAGGGGCAGAATGTGCCCTTTTGAGATTGTGCGAATGGGGGCAGGAGTTGACTTTTTAAAGTTGTGTGGGGACCGGACTGGATTCTGTGGGCGGACTGGTCTGGGAGCTGGAGGTGCCCTGTTGAAATTTATTTAAAGTTATTCTAGGTCATTCTTCAAGCTTGAAAACAAATATATATCCACTCACTCACAAATACTACAAAATACATAGAGGTTGTCACATTAGGGAGCTGTTCTTCCTGGTCACATACATTTAATATTCATTTGAAATAAAGCATAACATTTTACAAGGGGCACAGACACCGAGGGCCGTGGTGGGAGGAGGTATGCCCCCAATAATTTTCTAAGAAGACCTCTGTGGCAGTGCAGTAAAGCTTCAGCTTTCGAATCTAGCATTCCTTGTTTGATTCCCGGTGGGTCTCCAACCAGTGCTCCACGAATGGTTAATAAAACAGCTGTCACGGTGGGCATCTTGGTGTGAATACCTCAATGAAGTTCTGTTTGGACGTTATAAATCTTGGTAAACATAAACCTTAACAGCAATTTTGGAAAGAAGCCTTTTAGTTGTTGCCTGATGGGTAATTGTCAACATTGGTCCTGGCTCCCCAATCTTTGAACCATAGGCAGAATTTGCCTATCGAAATTGGGAAAGTCAAAAGTAACAAGCAAAAATTGTCAACTGACAATAGTGCTTCCTTTTTAAATAAATTAAAAAAAAATGCACATGAACTTGATATTCTGCTCTCTCTATTTCCCCCAAGTTCATTCCGACACCTCTGTCGCTTTGGGTCCCATAACAAAGATATTGCATTGTTACTGTTAGAGGCTAGTCACAAATCACTTTTGCACCGGCCTGTAAGGTTTACCCACCCTTCCGGGAAGTCCAAAACCTTTTGTTGCGCCACTGCTAATCAAACTGGTATTCCTTTTGTAACAACCCAAGCCTACTCAATGTAACTCCCCACCAACAAACACAGTCTTATACCCAGCCCAAAACATATATTGAGCTACTACATCATGTAAGTTCTAGCATCACAATGATGATAAAGCTTCCGCTAGCATTTCCCCCAAAATGTATTTCTTTCCTATCAACCCAAGTCTACTCGAATTAACAACCCACCAACCAAAAACAGACTTAACCGCTCCTAAAATATATTGAGTTACTACAGCATTGATGTTTTAGTTTGTGAACCTTAAAATTTGAATCTCCTGGTAGGAATAACATATCAAGATGATTTTGTTCTAAATTGTTTTTAAAATTTTTTCTTTCTTTAAAAGGTTACAAAAAAAAACATGGGAATATTTCTTTAAGTAAGAGTGATGTTTTTCCCTGCTGTGGAAAGTGACGTTGCAGAATAAATAAAACAAGGGTGTTGACTTTAAAGGATTAGTTCAGGGGTCAAGCATGTCCATTTTATATGAAAGAGGGTTTCAAAAGAAACCAAATGGAGCAGAAAGCATTCAAAAATCTAATTCCGTTAGGATGAGATATTCAAGTTTAAAGCTCTGTCTTATCTGTGTAGAAATGACTGGTGTAGAAAGTCTACTATGGAAGGTTGGCGCCCTCATCCTCACATTCTTAACAATTGTTAATGTATTTTAAAGAAAGTGCTTTTAATTTTTTCACTCTTTAAATTATTTTTTTCTCATCCTAGATTTAGTTTTACTACTTTTTTGATATATCCCATGGTTTTTAAGCCACAAAAATATGAGGAATCTGAAGCATGTATGACATCACAGCTAGTCTGATTTCAGTCATTTCTACATGAATGAAACTAAACTTCAAACTTAGATATCTTCTTAAAGGAATAAGTTTTTTTAATGCTTTCTTCACCATTTTGTTTCTTTTCAAGTCATCTGTCATATAAGATAGACTTGCTTGACCCCTGAACTAATCCTTTTAAGGATTCTGAAACAATTCCTCATCTTGCCTTAAATTTAGATTTACAATTGCAGGGTGTATTGACTATTTGAATATTGAAAATGTATGTGTGTGAACACTGTAGTTTGGTTGGGAAGTTCTCGATTCAGATCCATTGGGAAGTTCTCAATTAAGATCCATTGGAATTTTTGAGATATCTTTGTTTATTTAATTTTAAAGAAGAAGTATTGAAAGGTTTTGTTGTGTGAAGTTGCATAATTTAGGAGTTGTTTTATTTCCAGACTTGAGAGATATTTTGTCCTCTTTGTTCTTTTAAACATGCCATCAAATATTGAAAAAATTAGAAATACAGCAGAATGAGTTTTAGTAGCAACACATTTGGGCAAAATAAAGAATGGGAAGTGCTTTAGAAATCCTCTGAAGGGAAAGATAAAGCTTTTACATGATTTTTTAAATCACAGGTTTTAGAAATAATGGTAACAGAAGTTTAGAATTTTTTTGAAGAACTAGAGTAACAACATTTGTTTGCTGTTGTTCATATGTCTCTTGATCTGTTTAATTTGTCAATAATATAAACAACACACATTTTTGATGAGGGAGCACCAAAGCATTTTTGTTGGTGGGGGAGGGGGAGGGGGATGCCAAACTGTTTTGCTACTTAAGATGCAAGACTTGAAAACTTTCTCTTATTGCTATTGATATCATAATTTCTATAACATCAGAATGCATTTTGTTTACAACAACATTATCGTTTCAGAGTTTAAGATTTACCAAAAAAACTTAGATCCAAAAAAGAACTTTATCCGTTACATGATTTGTACCTTTTGGGGTCACAACAGAGGTCGTCCGTGCCCCTATACAGCACCTGTTCAAACCTTGAAATAGCCCAGATAAGCATCCATTCTATTCTGCTGCTCTTCTTGAAGTCAGCTTTGAAGCGCCTGCAGTAACAAACCATCCATCGACTGTTTATTTTGGAATATTCACAAATATCGTGGCTAGACATTACATATATTGCAAATTTACCCTGAAATTATGACAGGGACAAAATTAAATTGCATTCATTTTGATGTCAATACCCCTGGATGGGCAGGTGGTGACAGTACAGAGACTAATGTGCTGCTTTTATACCTCTTATTGCCCGGTGGACAGCTTTTGTCAATATTGTCTGAAAGGCTTTTAAGAGGTCCATTATTGTGCCTGAAAAGAAAGTGCATAAGTTCGTCC
The DNA here is from genome assembly GCA_020152595.1 of Chiridota heheva. NCBI lineage: Eukaryota > Metazoa > Echinodermata > Holothuroidea > Apodida > Chiridotidae > Chiridota > Chiridota heheva. The sequence continues at coordinate 790,488 of JAIGNY010001194.1, forward strand.
TGTTACAGAAAGATGAATATTATTTGTTTTGAAAATACAGTCCTGTGGCATTATCCTGTGCTATTGTTAAAAAAATATGTTTATTTTGAAATTAGGCATGGGTGATATGTCAACAATGTGAAAATGCCATGACATTGACCTAGAAGTCACTCCATGTATACAGATCTTAATATATTAAGAACATTATCTTTGTAGACATGACCTTTTGTTGTTACCCCACACAGCAGGTAGGTATAGGGGTTTGTAGTTGAAGAAAGAAAAGTATGTGGTATTTTGAGCAAATTCCCAAATAGATTTTCAAATTGATGAAAGGTGATATTCTCTTTATATCATTTAGTGCACATAGGGCACAAAGTCTTACCATGGAGTTGATAAATTGGCCTAGTACCAGGGCTGTAATTCCTAGGGGGCATGGGGTCTTTCCCAGTGACATTACTAGACTTTTTTGCAGGGGGGGGGGGAATCTAGATAATTTTATGAAAACCTCTTGAAATCTGGAGGAAAAAGTCAGATGTTTTGAGGAAATTTTGTGTTTTTGAGAAATAAGTCAAAATTTTGCTGTAATTTTTTGTCTAAATAGGCCTTAAAAAGTTTAAAACAGAGATTTTGTGATCCTTTTTTTTTCCAAGATGGCTGGTATACAACTGAACTCTAATAGACCGATTACGTACCAAATCAATGAACTTTTGTTGTACAAATTTTTTGACTTTTTGGAAATTTCTCCCCCCCATCCCTTTCTAACTATGCCACTTTTGCTTTCCCCCACTTGAGGCAGCTTTTTTTTTTTTATTTTATTTTTTGAAAAACAGAGTCCTCCATTTTGTAGAGGAAAAATATGGCGCCATGTCCCGCACTTTGTGTAGGAGAGTTATGGCCTGCTACCATCCCTCCCTGAAATTGATATGGTGGTGAAATACCTTGTCATCCCAACAATTTCAGCTGATCTCCAAGCAATTTTGAAATGAAATGGTAATTGTTACTATATAAAGGTGAGAATGTAAAATCACGCTACAATGAATGATTTGAAACAAAACATTTGAAGGAGTATGGTTAAAGGATTAATTAGTACAGTGGTCAAGCAAGTTTATCTCAGGACTTCAAAAGAAACAAAATGGTGAAGAAACTAAATCGCAGGACTAAATATGAAAGACTTTAAAGAATCAATTTCAGTCATTTTTATACAAATTCTACCAAATTTTGATCTTAAATATCTCTTAGCAGAATAAGATTTTTGAATGCTTTCTTCACTATTTTGTTTCTTTTAAAGTCCTTCTTTTTATCAGATGAACTTGCTTGACCCATGGAGCTTTTGGTTACTAGCTCCATGCCTGACCACATAACTAATCCTTTATTTTAGCCATGATTCTTTTTTACACTGATATTGGATTGTAAAACTGACTTACCTTTAGGGTGTGGTGCAAATTTAGAATAATTGTTGCGTGTTTGTTGGATATAAGTGTGTGCAAAAACATATTCCTTTGTTGAGTTTATTGTATTTCTTAAAACTATAGATCAAAGATTTAAATAACAAAAACACGAGCCATAAGTAAAAGTAGGCCGGTCTCTTCATTGATGAAAAAAGACATATTATGAAAATAAGGCGATCAGGTTTGAGTGCCCTACGTTTAGTGTTATCCATTGAAGAATCTGCCATCAAAAAGCCTTCTACGGCTCTACTGTGAAATAGCTTCTTAATGGATTATATACGGAACCACTCTGCTTAAACTTGTTTAAACTCTCTGCTGAAACAAAGGTTTTTAATGACAACGTGGTAATGTCCTCACTGCTTTTAAGAAAGCAGAATTTTACTCTTATCTGGAAAAATAATCAGTAATCTTTTGAATATCTACCTCCAGATGAGGTTATGTTTTATTTGTGAATCAAATTTACATTAATTACCATAAACAATATGGGCTTGCACATTATGCATTTGGAATTAAGAAGCTGCTTTATTAATCCTCCTGGAGGATTTATTTAATAAATGTCAAAGTTACTTTTATTATTAGAATTTGCAAGTTTGGATTATCTTTGGGAGAAAAACAATCAGTCTCAGGAATTTCTAAAAGAAAAGTCCTGGAAGTGTTTCTGTAAAGATTTACAGATATTTCAACTACCAGTGCGGTATCAACAAGTTTTCATCCTGCTCAAATGTGAATAGCTCTTTGTGTACATTTTGCAGGAAGATACATTAATGAACAACAAAAGTTCTATGCAGTAGAATTTTTTTTTTTTCCTTGTTAGGGTAATTGAATTTATTTCAAATTGTTCAATTTAACAGAAAAAGAAAAAATTCTATATGAAAATGTATCAGTTATTCCAAGCAGTTGCAATCTCTGTTTTCAAAAATTTGATCAAAATAGCAGCCTATTTTCAGTTTGTTCGGAGGCTTAAATTAAACTAAAGAAAAAGGGAAAAAAACTAGTACTTTAAAATCTGTACCTCTTTGCATATTTTCTTGACTTTTTTTTCTTTCTTTTTTCGTATTTTGTTTTTGGGGGGGGGATTGTGTGATCCTTCCGGCTACCCATGATATACTGCATCAATGTGAAATCTAGTCACAAAGACGAAATTACAATTTTAACATTAAGTTGAAAGCAGAAAAACGACATGGACACACCAGCTTCAATGATCCTTCTCAAAAATTTCTCTATCATATATTTTTGTATTTAATCTCCTTTATATATGAATCTTATGTTGATTAATATTTTTATACTTTTACTTCTCTTGCTTCCATATGAAATATTTCATGTGCGAAAGCTGTTGAATTTTATCAACATGCATAGTGGGCGGGGCTTGATATGATTTTCCTGAAAAGAGCTTGTAAACACGGTATCTCAAGAATGGTAAACTGGATTCATGTCATATTTGGTACACAGATAGCCCATGGTCTGTAGATGTGCTCTATTGTTTTTGGCGGTGATTTTTTACCAGGGAGTTGGCTTGGCTTAAAGGGAAAATTTTGAAATAGTGATAAATGAGCAACTGTATGTCCATTTTGCATCATATTGGGCATGATAATTTTGTTAGTTATTGTGTACATGTTTACCTTATCAGCAGATGTCATTAATATGCATGGTGGGTGTGGCTTAATGTGAAAGTGCTAATTGATGTAAACACCCTACTGTACCCCATGAATGATACATCAGATTTATGCTATATTAGGTACACGGATGGGTCATGGTCTGTACATATATTCTAATGTTGTGGTAGTGATTTCATGAATATAAATGAGTAGGCGAGGCTTACTGACAAATTTTTGAATAAGGATAAATGAGCAATCATTTTGTATCATACTTGCTATGATAATGCTGTTAATTATTGTGCAAATGCTAATGTCAAAATTATCATTGATCTGCATGGTGGGTGTGATTGATGAATAAATATCTTGGAACAAATATTTCAGGATATGCAATGACATGACAGTAAATTCACATTTTGCAAATCAATTAGAAGCATTGGAACCACAAAACCTTTTGATTCTGGTTGACAGTTATTATGTGTTTTTGTTGGAGGGGGGAGGGGGGGGGTTGTGCTACCCTCCCGACTACATCCATGATATCTACATTAATGTGACATCTAGTCACAAAGATGAGATTATAACTAACAAGTTGAAAGCAGAAAAACAACATGGCATGCTAATTCCAATGATCCTTCTCAAAAACTATACATTTATAATGTATTCTTTAATTTTTCTATTCAATCTCCTTTCTGTACGAATCTTTTTAGTGATTAATACTTTTTTATTTTTCTTGAATTCTTTCGAAATAGTTCATGCAAAAACAATCAGGTTTGATGGTGTCAACTGTTAGCGTGTCACTGTTTGTTTTTCTTTCATTCTATTACTTACGCCTGCTTAGAATTTTTTTGTTATTGATCGAACGTTTTATGAGATTTTGGCACCAAGATAGAATATCAAGTTATTGATGAAAACAGGCTTCCTTTTCATCTCTGTACAAAAGTTGCATTGTCATTTTAGAACACCTATTTATTACACTGTAGATTCAAATAAAGACAAATATAGATTTTTATATCATTTTATTTCTGAGATGAATGATTATCTAGACTTTTCTCTGTCTGTATTAAATTAATTTTTGTTTGCAGTAAAATGAATTTTGAGGTTCTGTTATGAGAGAATCAAATTACTTAAATGTTAAATGTTGTGTTGTTAAGGTAGATTGATAAAGCTTCAGGCATTCAGGGGGAGAGTATGTTATACCATATGAGTTTTCATTCGACTTAGTTTGCATGTGATATTGTAAACAACTTTTCAGATACATTAGCATGTCTAATTTTGAGCTCAGATACTTAAATTTTTAGATCATTATCTATGTCCTCTTTCTTCAAATGTATAGACACAAGTCTTTACCAAACACAGATGGTTCTTGAAATTTAGTGCACAATCTTTGATAAATTTTGCAGGATTATCCATTCTTAAGTTTGTGCACAAAATCATTACCAGACGGCAGAAAATAGGGCATTTTGAGACAAAAAGGGGCTTTCCCTTTATTTTATTATTATTATCATTATTATTATTAATATTATTATTATTATTATTATTATTATTATTATTATTATTATTATTATTATTATTATTATTATTATTATTATTATTATTATTATTATTATTATTATTATTATTATTTTTATTATTATTATTATTATTATTTTCATGATTATTATTTTTATTATTATTATTATTAATAATGATTATTATTATTATGATTATTAATATTATTATTATGATTATTATTATTTATATATATATATATATATATATATATTTATATATCTAAATATATAAATATGTATATATATTAATATATATATATATATATATATGTTTATATCAATATATGTTTATATAAATATATATATATATATATATGTGTATATATATATATAAATATATATGTGTATATAAATATATATTTATATGTATACATATATATATATATATATATATATATATATGTGCATATATATATATGTATATATATATGTATATATATATATGTATATATATATATATATATATATATATATATATATATATATATATATATATATATATATATATATATATATATATATATATATATATATATAAATATATATATATATATATATATATATATATATATATATATATATATATATATATATATATATATATATATATATATATATATATATATATGCTCTGCTACTGCATCGAGCAGTTTTACCAATTTGAGAAACATCTTATTTCTCTCTATATATATATATATATTTTTTTTTTTTTTGGTGAGAAGTTTTTTTTTTTTTTTTTGGGGGATTAGTGACTAATTGACTGTTGTTCGTCATTTCCTATGTGGGTATACTGTAGTATAACCAAGGAGACGGTTTCTCATGGTATACAAAGATGAATCCAGTAAATCATTGCACAGAGCTTCCATTTTGCTTCCTTGTCAGCTGATGATGGCAAGTTTAACTTGTATTCAAAGATCACAGGTTGCTATTTGGCAGAAGTCCTGCAATGTCTGCTAAAAGATGTTTTATTTAGCAAGTCAACTCACTTGTCTTACTGTAAAGTTAACGTGTGGCAGACTGGTGTTCTTTCAACTTCAAACACCCATAACCCAGAAATACTTTAAACTCAAACTCCTAGACTTTGGAAATGAGGTCACTAAAATGTTTACCTAAATAGAAACAAAACCTAGGCAGGAGACATCTTTGGCATGGAGTTCTCCTGTTGATTTTTTCTTACAAAAAGGTAACAATTTGGTTTGTACAGTAAGTGTAACAGCAACAGCAGATTGTGTTTATCCAAAGGCATTTTGAGGAGATTGGCCTAATAATTGTGGTTCACTTATCAATTTCCTTACAAATTGCTCACCAAGGATCTCTCCTTCTTTTTCATAGGCCTACTACCGGCAAGGGGTTGCCCTGCAATGTCTGGGACGTCATGCAGATTCCCTGGCAGCATTCTCCTCTGGGCTGGCCCAGGACCCAAAGAGCTTGCAGTTACAAGGAGGGCTTGTGGAGGCTGCGCTTAAATCTCCTCTTAAAGGTAAGGTAACAATTTGAATGAACAGTTTTGGTGGCAAAGTAGAGAAAGTTCACATCTTTTAGTTCCTGTGATAATGGGGGTGTGGGAAGGTGCTCTATTAAAACCAGACAGTCACATGGATTCAATCAACTACCATAATAAAAATCAATTTGCTCTAAGTCTCTGAATAATATTTCTTCAGATAACAGCTGTCTCCACGAATGGGTGGTAGAAGGGCTGGGTGGTAGAAGGGCTGGGTGGTAGAAGGGCTGGGTGGTAGAAGGGCTGGGTGGTAGAAGGGCTGGGTGGTAGAAGGGCTGGGTGGTAGAAGGGCTGGGTGGTAGAAGGGCTGGGTGGTAGAAGGGCTGGGTGGTAGAGGGCTGGGTGGTAGAAGGGCTGGGTGGTAGAAGGGGGTAGAAGGCTGGTGGTAGTGGTAGAAGGGCTGGGCTGGTAGAAGGGCTGGTGGTAGAAGGGTAGAAGGGCTGGGTGGTAGAGAAGGGCTGGGTGGGTAGAGAGGGCTGGGTGGTAGAAGGGCTGGAGTGGTGGTAGAAGGGCTGGGTGGTAGAAGGGCTGGGTGGTGGAAGGGCTGGGTGGTAGAAGGGCTGGGTGGTAGAAGGGCTGGGTGGTAGAAGGGCTGGTAGAAGGGCTGGGTGGTAGAAGGGCTGGGTGGTAGAAGGGCTGGGTGGTAGAAGGGCTGGGTGGTAGAAGGGCTGGGTGGCAGAAGGGGCGGTAGAAGGGCTGGGTGGTAGAAGGGCTGGTGGTAGAAGGGCTGGGTGGTAGAAGGGCTGGGTGGTAGAAGGGCTGGGTGGTAGAAGGGTTGTGGTAGAAGGGCTGGGTGGAATAGAAGGGCTGGGTTAGAAGGGCTGGGTGGTAGAAGGGATGAGAAGGGCTGGGTTTACACGAATGGTAGAAGGGCTGGTAGAAGGGCTGGGTGGTAGAAGGGCTGGGTGGTAGAAGGTTGGGTGGTGCAGAAGGGCTGGAAGCAGAAGGGCTGTGGTAGAAGGGCTGGGTGGTAGGGCTGGGTGGTAGAAGGGTTAGGGTGGTAGAAGGGCTGGGTGGTAGAAGGGCTGGGTGGTAGAAGGGCTGGGTGGTAGAAGGGCTGGGTGGTAGAAGGGCTGGGTGGTAGAAGGGCTGGGTGGTAGAAGGCTGGGTGGTGGTAGAAGGGCTGGGTGGTAGAAGGGCTGGGTGGTGAAGGGCTGGGTGGTAGAAGGGCTGTGGTGGCTAGAAGGGCTGGGTGGTGGTAGAAGGGCTAGAAGGGCTGGGTGGTAGAAGGGCTGGGTGGTAGAAGGGCTGGGTGGTAGAAGGGCTAGAAGGCTGGGTGGTAGAAGGGTGGTAGAAGGGCTGGGTGGTAGAAGGGCTGGGTGGTAGAAGGGCTGGGTGGTAGAAGGGCTGGGTGGTAGAAGGGCTGGGTGGTAGAAGAACATGGGTGCAGCAGAATGTCCTCCTCATTACTTTGAGCCATTATGATTATTGTGATTGGACACATTGTACGCAAAATAAATAAATGGCCAATGACTCATAAAATACAATAGCTTAAATGTTACCAGTCCGCCCCTAACGATATGATCTTTCACCTCTGTTGATAGATGATCATGTTTCAAACTTTTCTAAATATAAAAAAAAAAAATATTTGGTCGCTTAATTTTGTTCCTGATTTGTTGATGAATATAAGTGTATCTGTAAAAAATTCCCATACTTGCTACAGGTACCAAGCTCTAAAATGGATTTCCGCAGGTTTTTGTAGTTCAAAACAATCGTACGTACAGCTTATAGTCGCAATCTCATAATACTCAAAGCATTTTATTAGCATTGACCGTCTTGATAAAAACCATCTGTGTCATTGCTTCATTGGCTAATGTTGTTACTACATCGCTGATTAACCTTCCTGTGGATAGGAAGACCCACACCACTAATACAAGACTGCTCAATCTCCATGAAGCCATTGTGAAATTCCATCTTTCTCTTTAAATGTCGCACAATTTACCAAATTTTATGATAATTGCTCCAACTTTGTGCAGGTATGAACCCATGGCCTAGTTTTGGTCAGATCACATCAGGGGGACCAAGCATCAAGTGGATGCTCTTCATTGGTTACATAAAGAACTATTTGTTCTTTTCAAAAAGTCTTGGGGATGAAAGATGCTGTCCGGTTTCCGCTCATTGTTCTTTTGATATTCGCCTTCTTAGTTTTTTGTTTATTTTTCTTTGTATTTAGATTGTTTTTTTAGAATAGGATTATGAAAAATTATTTTAGTTGTGTCACAGTTTGCTTTGTAATCAAATATGTTCAATTGTTCATTTTGGAATATTTTTCTTTCATATTTAATTATTTATCAATTGTATGAAGTAAGAGTGGGATGAACTCTGTGTTATAAGGAGGTTATGATGTTATTGTTATGAATCATGACACCATTGACAAAACTGAAATTGGTGCTAGTATGTATTGTGTTTTGAACATGACTTTAGAGGGGGAAGGGGGGGGGGAATTGTCGATCATACAGAAAGATAGAATGATTCTTGTTTTACATTAATTGCATAAACTAATGCCCTACATGTATCAAAAAACATATTTAGCTTAGAGTATTCTTTCATGGTGGATCTCTCAGGCAACGCATGAGTTCACATGCAGCCTCAGGTTTCTTTCAGGGGCACTAGACCAAAAAATGAGAGAGAATTTTTAGGGGGGGCAAAAATTGAATGGATATCTAACACGCAACGGTATAGTACTTTTCTGGTTAATATGAATATTTAATTGACCTTTGCTCTCGCATCCTCTGTAGGTTATGGAGGCATGAAGTTTATCAATCTGTTGTGGATAATATATCTATCAAATTTGCAAAAACGAATGCCTTGACTTTTCGGTCCAGTGCTCCTTCTAAGGACAGGTGCAAAAGTTTTCTCTTCAATCACGTACCGAATGGTAGTTTTCATGAAAGTTTGAATTTTGTAAATATAAATATGTCAAATTGCTTTTGTTTTTCTTTATATATCTTTCCTTAACTTCATACTTTGAAAATGTTCAAAATGTCTTCTCCAGCTTGGGGTATGGTAAAGATCAAATCCTCTTCATTAGAATTATCTGCACTTTTTCAAAGAGAAATTGTAGAGGGTTAAAAGACCATGGATTTACATCACAAGAGTAACACAAAAATTGCACAAAAAGCTTTAAAAAATGCCCAGTTAAAGTTAAAAGCTAGATGAAAAGGTGATATCCAGCTTTGAAGGAATATCCTGCAAATACGAACCTTTGATTTGCATGACGTGGGGTAAGGCAACATGTTAAAATGTTTTGCAGCTTTCTCTGTGAAATGTGAGGGTTAAAAGACAATAGATTTAATAAGAAAATAAAGATAATGTCTCGTTTATGAGTAATACAAAAATTTGAACGTCTGCCTATATTTGCACAAAAAGCTGTAAAATGGCCAATTTTGAAGCAATTTTGATGAAATTTTTGATTTCATGTTTTTTAGTGAATCAATACAACTTATGTTGCATCTACCTGTCCATATACCTTTAAATACTGTTTAATGCCAATAACAAATTTTGTTATATTATTTTTGAACTTGTTGTTTTTTCGCATACTGCATTACAGTTGTTTTGGAGGAAGGTACATAACCAAGTATAAATGTTGTAACAATATAAGTTACTGTATAATAATACAATGCTTACAATACTTGTACCATACAATTAACTAAGTCCCTGTATAAAAAATGTTTAGTCATTGAAAGCAATTATCTGTTCAAAATGTTTTTCCCACTAATATTTGTTTGATGTTTAAATATTTTTTCAAAGTTTGGTATTATTTGGTATTTGAAGTATTAACCCTTCCTCTACCAGCATTTTTTTGAAAATGCGCCTTGGAGACGGCGTCAAAGACGGGGCACCCAAAACGGCGATAATATCGCCGCGTGGTAGAGGAAGGATTAATTTAAAGCACAGGCTGATTATTGAAGGGTTCTCTGTCTTCTGAGCAGCAAAGTTGGGTTCGTTCCGCTCCAGTGACCCGGTGGGCCGCCCGGTGGGCCGCCCGAGCCATGCTGCATATAATTTCACACTTGGCACACTTGTCGCGGGTTGATAACCCTTACTCTACCACGCTTTTCTGAAAATGCGCCTGGGAGGCAGAGTCAAAGAGTGGGCACCCAAAACGGCGATAATATTGTTGCGCGGTAGAGTATGAGTTAAAGGGGGGTGGTATTTGATGACTGCAGGAAATTATTTTAAAGGATACTGCAGTAAACTGCTTCAATTTATGTCTTTAAGTGTTGATATATCACCACAACATCATTAAATTGATAACCAGAAACGGCCCAATGCTGTGTAGCAGATTATCAAATACTTAAAGCCTAGTTTGACAAAGCTTTTGCATTTTAAAGGATAAGTTCAGTGGTCAAGCATGTCCATCTGACATGAAAGAGGACTTTAAAAGAAAAAAAATGGTGTAGAAAGCATTGTAAAATCTTATTCCATTAAGGAGATATTCAAAGTATAGAGTTTGGTATCATTTGTGTAGAAACGACTGAAATCAGACTAGGTTATGATGTCACAGCCTCAGATTCCTCAAAGTCTTTATGTATTTTAAAGAAATTTTGTTTACTGTTTTCACTATTTAAATTATTTTCCCTCAAACCTTCTTCAGGTGGTATATTATAAATACCTACTTTTTTGACATATCCCATGGTTTTTAAGCCACAAAATTGCAGGACAAAATATGATAAAATACATAAAGACTTTGAGGAATCTGAGACTATGACATCACAACTAGTCTGATTTCAGTCGTTTCTACACAATGATGCCAAACTTTAAACTTGCAATGAATATCTCCTTAGCAGAATACAAATTTTGAATTCTTTTTTCATCATTCCGTTTCTATTGAAGTCCTCTTTCATCATAGATAAACATGCTTGACCACTGACCTAATCCTTTAATTGCCTTCTGGTTTCAATTCTTTCCCTGGAGAAGATAGCTAAATGCTGAATGAAGATTCTTCTCATAGATAGCTTTCGTGATATGAATCTCAATTACTAACATTGACGTGTATACTGTCTTAATATGAAATGTATTTATTTGGTTGCATTATTAGTGTCACATTGGAGGGGCCTTGGCAGTATGTTATACAAAGTTCAACATGGTTTAATGCAAATCAGTTTTTAGGCTATGATTGCAGTTTGAGGCATAACTTTTCTCGGCAAAAATGTTTTAGATTCCTGTCATTAGGATTAATCAATTTTATGGGATGTTTGATAATAGATAGTGATGAGGGCTAACAATATTAAAAAACAAAAAAACAAAAAAACAGTGAAGGCAAAAAGTTATATTTATGTGACATTAAACAAAATCATTAAATGGCTTTTATATTCCAAATGACATTGATATTTCAGAAGCTTCAATTAATTCTCTTTGAACTGTAAACTCATTACCTTTGAATGAATATTTCCATGTTTTTTTATTTTTATGTTGTACCCTTTCATAAAAAAGAAAAATTTTAGAAACAATTTAGTACAAAAGTCATGTTGATATGTTATTCCTACCAGGAGATATTCAAATTTAAAGTTAGGTATTTATATATATATATTGCCAAATATACCTACTTCAATAACTTTTGGAAAATTGTTTCTAATCATACAGAAACAACCAATTAACATTCAAAGAAATACATAGACATCACAATGGAATTATTTCTATGACATCACACACGAATTCATCATACAGTACAAAAACTTTAAAATGCAATTGGGAAATATTTAAAAATCCTTATCTCCTGAACTAAATATGATATCAATCTGATTTTTGGACTGAAATGGCTCTAAAAGTATGCTCTTTCAAATACAATTTTACAAAAAACCATGAGAATAATCCTTCAAGAAATATTGAATCTTATTACACCCTCATAAAGCAGTATTCCAAAATCAATAATTTAATACATTTTTCACACCAGTGAATGACCTCAAATAAACTTTGGCAAGATTTGATATTCACAATGACAGATATAAATTATATCCTACCAATGAAGCAGTCAGTCATAATCACTGTCAGTTTGGTTGATATTAGGGCCCCTGTTCCTCTCTAAATCATTCCTGTCCTCACCAGCCGTAAGATATGTTTGTTTATTCACACTTCATTAAATTAAAAACCTATCATATGTTAAGAATGACCTATCACCTCAACTATGATAAGAATGTGCGTCTGTCATTAATGTAGGGTAAAGGTGAATACTGGACTCATTGGCATCAAGATTATTGTGAAATATGTCTGAGGTTTTCAATTTATTCATGAATCATCTTTTGGTGAAAATTGTAGACTTGAAGAAGTGAAGACTTGTTTATTTATATATAATTTTTTCTCTTTCTAATTCTGAGTGATCAATCAGGTATTGATTGATTTGTACTAAAAAGTTTATCTGATTTCCATCCTTCTGGATCTTATTATATCTTGACCAGATAAGTGAAATGACAAAAAGGAAAAGTTGACAAGAATTGGAAAGGTTGTACATTTTTAAAATTATCTTAAACAATGTTTCATAGTATAAAAAATTGGTGTGTAGTTTAAAGACAGCAGAATTCCACTGTAATTTGTAGTTAAATTTAAAAGTTTTATTACAAATTTTGGTAGTGAAATTATCTTAGCAGAAGTTACTCATATTTCATTTCATTTATTTATTTGATTCATCACAAGATAATAATGATAATAATAATGATAATAATAATAATGATAATAATAAAACATACATATAACTAAAATACAAAGAGTTGTGAAAGGAAGTGCTCTAAAAATCTTAATGGCTTAACGAGTAAGGCGCTTCCTCTTAATATGGTTTGAGCACTTAAAGGGTTATTCTTATGAATTATCATTTTCATATAAATATATATATATATATATACATATATATATATATATATATATATATATATATATATATATATATATATATATATATATATATATATATATATATATATATATATATATATATATATATATATATATATATATATATATATATATATATATATATATATATATATATATATATATATATATATATATATATATATATATATATATATATAGATATATATATATATAGATATATATATATATAGATATATATATATATATATAGATATATAGATATATATATATATATATATATATATATATATATATATATATATATATATATATATATATATGTGATAGAGGACTAAAGAAACAATTTGGTGTAAAAATCATGTTGATATATTTTGCCGCTTTGAAGTTATTGCATATCAAAAATTGCACGAGTGAGTTAAAAAGTGATCTGACAGTGTACAATGTGAACATTGTGATGTCACAAAGGTAAATCCAAGACAATTTTTGTGTATTTCTTTGAAAAGTAATAACCTATTCCTAAATTAGCGGATGCTTATTTTGTTTACTTATTGAGATAGGGTATAACATACACTTCATGAAAACGTGCTTTGCCCATCTGCCCGTGAACCTTGCACTTCAAGTAAAAGAAAATTCTTGTTTTTGTTTCATAGATTTCACTCTGCAACACAGGCATAATTTTTTGAAAGGCAATAAATAACTCTTAAACGGAAAAAGATATCATGCAACATAATTTTGACACCAAATTGTTTCTTTTATAGTCCTCTATCATATATGAAAATACAAATACACAGAAAAATTCCTTTAACAGTGTACTTCTCAAGTGCTTAAGAGAAAGATTGTGTATAAGTTGTCTCATCACAACTTACTGAAATTCAAAAACTTGCATAAAGACAATATGAACTATATTAAGCTAATTAATTTGATCTACCAAAAGCCATTAAAAAACAATAAATCTCACCAAATCGTCTTCAATCTTTGAAGGAACCTGCTAGTTTTATCATTTGAAAGTGTATTATGAAAAGCATTAAAGTAAATACTCTTGCATCCATGGTTGCAATGTCCAATGGCACTACATCATTAAGTCCAGGGATCAACAAGTCAATCTTAGATTAATGAGGACTTTAAAAGAAACAAAATGGTAAAGAAAGCATTCAAACATCTTATTCTGTTAAGGAAATATTCAAGTTTAAAGCACTGTCTTAGCTGTGTAGAAATGACTGGTGTAGTAAGTCTACTATGGAAAGTTGGTGTCCTCATCCTCACATTTTTAGCAATTGTTAATGTACTTCAAAGAAGGTTTATTTAAATTTTCTACTATTTGAATTATTTTTCCTCAAACTTTCTTCAGGTGGTACATTATAAATACCCTTACTAAATTCAGTTTTACTACTTTTCTGACATATCCCATGGTTTTAAAGCCTCAAAATTGCAGGACAAAATATGATAGAATACATACAAACGACTATGAGGAATCTGAGGCTATGACATCACAACTAGTCTGATTTCAGTCATTTCTACATAAATGTACGAAACTTTAAACTTTGATATCTCCTTAACAGAATAAGATTTTTGAATGCCTTCTTTCACTACTTTGTTTCTTTTGAAGTCCTTGTTCATATAAGATAGATTTGTTAGACCACTGAACTTATCCTTTAAAAAAAAAAAAAAACATGTTTTGGTTGTTATGTTCTTTATACTGTATGTACTTGTCCTGATCTGCAGAAGCTTCCTTCTGTCTGTACTTTCCTCTACCTGTCAAAGGCACAGAAGGAGCATTAAAATGACTAAATGTAATTTCCCTTTTTATTTCCAAGTTATTGGCATTGTTGGGTTTGATGTACTGTAATATTGTCATAAATATATAAACAAGTTTGCCGGGTGTAATTGCATTGGTACAATTTCTTATATTTATTCATAGCACATTCATCCGTATAAGACGTGATATTTTTCCTGTAATTGGGAATCTCTGATTTGTTGTTCATACTTTACACTAAGTGTAACCTTTAAACTCATGAATTATTGCAATTACCTGCAAAATATTGGTCATTAATGTTAAATGTTTGCTTATATATGTTACCCATTTATCGTTTCAATTGTGTCATCATCATATTCACGCGCCTTATGATATTTCACCTATCTTATGAAATTTCACTCCTTATAGTATTTAACTTATTGTATAACCACCTATCTTATGAAACTTCACTTCTAATAAAATTTAACTTATTTTGTTACTTGTTTCATGATATAGACACTTTTGAGCCAATCTACAAACAGCTACAGTCCATGAAGCTAGACAAAAGTCCCTTTGTAATCATCTCCGTGATTGGTCAAGAACTCTTAGCAGCAGGTTATCATGCGTCTTCCTTGGTTGTTTTGGAATCTGCTCTCAAAATTGGTAAGTCGGTGCATTACTAATAACATTCAATATTCATTCAATAAATCATTTCAAAGTAAAGGCCTAATACAAATCAAGTATAAAAGCAATGGTGATCATGTTTACATGTACCCAAATATCTGCACCATATTTAAAATCACATTTTGCATATATGCAGCATCTTGGTATGGTACTCTGCGCTGTAAGCGATCCGGGGTATATAGATTTTATGAACGTATCTATATTTTTCTCCTTATCAGCAGAATAATTTTCCTACGTCTTGTATCTTTAATATGTTTTACCATAAAAAACTATTTTGACCTTATAGACCTTTTCAAATCTGAATTTGCAATTTCCGGATAACTAATTTAAATAATGTCACATGGCCGAGATTCACGTGTCCATAATGGACCAATCGTATACTGAAGGAATTTTATTGACCAATAAAATACTGGAGGAATCTTGGCCGTCTGCACAATTCACGCACAGTATGGGACCAAGTGTATGAACAAATGTTTTCAAGCGCACGTATCAAATGTGCGTTATACATGAAGGAAATATGCGGCGTAGTGCTGCTTAAATTTTTTTTCCCTCAAACCTGCACCTGATTGGTTGGGAAACAAAGGAAAAGTTCCCCCAGCATTTGATTGGTCGAAGTACTGAAGAAATCACGTTCGGCTAAACTCGGTTTTAAAAAGGTCTATAGTAGACCTCAGTGGATTAGTGGTCAAAACCCCAGCTTCTCAAGCAAGTGTCTTGGGTTTGATTCATGGTGGGTCTCCAACTAGTGCTCCTCATTTTACAACTGGTTTATGAACTAATTAAATGGCTCTGGATATCTTGAAGATATCCACAGTCATGGAATGTGAAATCTCTAACCAGAACCAGAAGAAGAGAACCTTGTAGAATGTTTTATTTCATTTTAATACTTGTTATTTTTTGACAAAAAAACAAAACATGATATGATCCATATTTTGTCTACAGGAACATGCAGCCTTAAGTTGAGGGGTTCAGTATTCTCTGCTCTGAGCAGCGCTCATTGGGGGCTGGGAAACACAGAGAAAGCCATCAGTTTCATGCATCAGGACCTCGCTGTAGCCAAATCCTTAGGTTTGTATATAATTCATGGCTTATTTCTCATCAAGAAATATCATATTGCAGGAGACTTAGGGTTCAAGGCAATGTGCATTGTCAGCATGCTGAAGGGTTGGAATGTCAAATGTCCAATAGCTCTCTGAATTACAGTTTTCCTGATATAAGCAGGCTCTACTGTCAGTGACAGTCCAGAGTGTTGTGCAGATCAGAAAATGTGTGAAGTCAAGGTAAGGCTATCCAAGCAGTTACATCACCGGGAGAGTTCCTCCAAAAAAAATATTTGACTAAATGTTACTAATGATTAAATGATAACAAATTATTTGACTAAATGTTACTAATGACTAAATGATAAAACATTATTTGACTAAATGTTACTAATGACTAAATGATAAAACATTATTTGACTAAATGTTACTAATGAATGATTAAATGATAACAAATTATTTGACTAAATGTTACTAATGATTAAATCATATAAAAAATTATTTGACTAATGTTACTAATGATTAGATGATAAAAAATTATTTGACTAAATGTTTCTAATGAATGATTAAATGATACAAAATTATTTGGTTAAATGTTACTAATGATCAAATGATAAAAAATTATTTGACTAAATGTTACTAATGATTAAATGAATGAAAAATTATTTGACTAAATGTTACTAATGATTAAATGATAACAAATTATTTGACTAAATGTTACTAATCATTAAATGATAAGAAATTATTTGACTAAATGTTACTAATCATTAAATGATGTATTTTGGGCAACAAATAATACTATGCATCCATATTTCCTTCACTCAGTTTTAGGATCATCTTTGGAACTACTGTAAGTACAAGCTGCATAAGCATCCATAGGTACTTAATCAAATCACATTAGCCAAGTAGTCCAGACAGATTAAGCTTGGATAAGGAGAGATTATTAATCTGTTTGGCGAAATAACTCAAGATCTTATCACACACTTGAATACGTACAATATTTCAACTACAATAGCTTAAAGGACGAGAGATTCAAGAAATTATTTACTTTTCAGTAAAATTTACTTTTCAGTCAAACCTGTAATTTTATTTCATTTTTTAGGATTTAACTTGAATCAACATTGAAAGCTTTATAAATATTTGAAATATGTGATATCATAAGAGTTGCATGATGTTGACAACATTTTAGGGATGTGGCCGTTTACCGATTATGGTGTACACGTTTGAAAACATCGTTTACCGTTGACAAAATAATGCATTGATTACATGAAAAAATTGACCAGAAAGTGCCCTTTTGACTTTCCCAACAATACTTTGCACTGAATTCAAAATGAATTACATCCACACCACACATACATCTTTCAATCAATAATATTACAATTCAAATTTAATGCTAGAGCAACAAAGGATTTAATTCTCTTTGTTGCAGGACTTAATGTTTGCACTAATCTTGCACTTTGATTTGCTGAATTTAGTGTTACTGTCACTGAATGGGCCTAGGCTAGGTCCCATAAACAATGGTACACAATGTAAAGTTATTATTAGGCCTAAATCTGCATTAGGCCAACACCTGTTTTACAAGCTGTAAAACTGACCAAGATATACACGGACACAAAAGGTGTGATTGTTATGTTCACTACAAATAAATGAAAAGATTACCTGATGAGTCAAATAAATTGCGCAAAAAATTAAAAAAGATTGCAAATAAACAAACAAAATTGTTTCAAAGTTGCCGAGATTTGAGCATGCTTAAGCACAGACTGACAGATTAAGCCCATTTTCCAGATTTTGAATGGAATTTTTTTTTCTTTATGTTGTTGGCGCACTTTTGAAATTTGTACAGCATGGCTCACTTTTGAAATTTGTACAGCATGGCACACTTTAGAAATTTGTACAGCATGGCACACTTTTGAAATTTGTACAGCATGACACACTTTTGAAATTTGTACAGCATGGCACACTTTTGAAATTTGTACAGCATGGCATTCTTATGAAATTTGTACATTCTGGAACAGGATGGTTCACAACAATCAAAATGCTTGAAAGACACAGCAGATTTACTCACTGATATTTTATTTCTGCATCTGTTTAAAGTGCATTTGAACCATGGATCATTATTTTTGACCACTTTTTGCAGCATAACAGGTAATACGAAGACTTAATATAGGCACCTATTCAAGTTATGTGACATTCCTTACATATTTTTGGGCCAACCAATTTTTGGGTTATTGTTGGGATAGAACTAGTGCCACGAAAATATTCAGAAATTTCAGCTTGTGATTGTGTACACGATAAACAAACAGAAAAAATGGAACTTATGGTTTACTGAATTAAACAATAATGCACATCTCTACAACAAGTTGAAGGATACTAAATACCAAATAAAAAAGGTAAATGCCTTAAAGATCGCTTTATTCAGTTAAATATTAATCAAAATTCATAAGCAAGCTTGTGAAAAATTATGCTGTAAAATCCAGATGCAAAATTTTGATATTTTGTCCTAAAACTTGTCGTGATCAAAAAAGTTTTTTAAATTTATTTCATTTTATTCACTCACAGTATTCCCTTAAGGTGTCCATTAACCTTCAACAGAAAAAAAAAAAAATTGTACAGATTATGAAGGTTAGTTTTGAAAGAGAATAATTCTTAGCTCTGATGGAAAATTTGAAATATAGAATTATTGCTTAAGGTTAAATTTAGAGCACTGCACCAGAAGTCTTAGGAGATGCATTTGGCTTGAATATCCATGGCTTATAATTGCACAGAATGAGATTGTCTCATGTAATGCAAGCTTTTAATTAAATGTGCCATTTTTGAGTGTATAGATTTACAGAGTGTCATTGCCATTTGGTACCACTAATCTCATTTTTATTCATAACCTTTTGCTTACCTCGTAACATCTTTGGGGCGGAAATCTTGTCTTTGGAAGGATTTGTAAAGGGATAAATGTCTTGAAAGAAAGAAAATAGCCAAAAGCATGAAGCAATATTTCGTGTTTGTTACTAGGAGTGAATTTTCATGCCTCTGTGATCATGTGAGAATTTTTTGTTCACATTTAGACCCCAAAATGAACACATTGACCTTCAAAAGTAAAGTATGTTCTCAAGGAAGAGGTGTAGTGTAGAGAGTTCCCCAAGAATACACATTAATGTTGTTTCTGCCATATCGATAAATAGACACACTTGATAGAATACATACAGCTCAGAAACTTCAGTAATTTGTGGATGTATATTTTTCAACATAATTTTTTATAAGCTTTGTATTTGATATTGATTCTTCTTGCATTTTGTTTTGAAATCACAGTTACATTTTTTGAAAGAAAACCATATTAAGCCCCACCCACTATGCATATTAATGAAATTCAACGTCTTTACATCATGAACATGTACATATGAACTAAAACACGCTCATTATTAACCAACGGATATCATCAAACAGATAGAGTAACTGAAGTGAAGGTGATTGATATGAAGTTATCAGGCACTAACAAACAAAACCATTATGTTAAGCAAGAAATGGCCCTTTGACCCATATAGAAACCACAGTTCCATGAAGAATCAGAAAAGATTATTCATAGAAAATTGTAAAGATGATAAATGGGTTCACAGATAATGGGAGTATGTAAACAGACAAGGAATGGTAGGATGTTTATAACAGAAACTTCCAAATCAAACAATTTACCCCATGCAGGAGGGATGATTTTGGAGTTAAAGAGGACAGAGTCCGGAGCTCTTAAATGTCTTAAGTTCATCAGTGAAGCCAATAACCATATCCATTAATGTGAAAATCTTGAAATGCTCATATTTTAACAATCACATGTCTGTTTTGTTTCATATTATGATTTTAGCTAGTTTGTACGTGTTCATTTTATAAAAACATTGAATTTCATTCATATGCATAGTGGGCAGGGCTTAATATGATTTTGCTGAAAGAGCTTATAAACACGATATCTTAAATATTTCATGATATGCAATGACATAACAATTAATACAAAATCAATCAGCATGAAAAAAGCATCGGAACCACAAAACCTTTTGGTTCTGGTTTGATTTATATTTGATGAATTAATTGTCAAATGATAATCTTAAATAATAATTTTAAACAAATGTTTCTTGTTAATGTGTTAACATCCTTTTAAACATGTGATGCGATGTAAGTAGTGTTTTATTTCTTTTCTCATTACTGTCATTTACTGGTTAAAGAAAATGTAAAATGAATGCCATCCTTAGGGTCACTTTTTGGCAAATATCTCACCCAGACACCACATAAATATTTCAGATATTTTGAAGTGAACATTTCCGGTTTCATTTCATCGTAAAATTATCTGCAAATAAAATGATCCAAATTGGTACAGTGTGGTGTGACGGACTATACCTAGGGGTCCATTGACTAATCTGTCAGTGTCATTTCTCACAAGTTGTTTAAGCTCGGAGGAGCGAGAACAGGTGGTGATGATTTAGATACTCAGTGATCTGAAGCTAGTTGTAGGTAGCACAGAACTAAATATACTTTCCATTGAAGTTTAAGAATGAGACTGAGGAAATTTATAAAGGAAAAGAGTTATTTTGGGAGAAATAAACTGGAGTGGTACTATTTTCTGGGGAAAAGGAACTGCTGAAATTTTTACAAGGTTGGTATTTGACAAAAGTTTGCAGAACTTTTGAACTTTTAAGAGGCTAAATGGTAAATTAGTTCTCAGCGAAATTGAAATAAATTACATGTGAAACCAGTTTTGGTATTTGGTAAAGCCCCCCCTAACAAATAGATACAAAATCTGGTGGATTAAACCTCTGTTCTCGGTACCGATTAATGGCCAAAGAGGAGGTTACTGTTGTTACCCTTCGTTAGAATGTGCAGTTTACGAACCATTAGATAGTCTTGACAGCGTTTCTTTATTGATTCTTTCTTTGTCATCGTTATTCCTGGATGGTACCTAGTCATTGAAAAAAGCCCAATTGATGGTGCTCTTCATTGAATTACTTGGGTACCGCTGACAATTTTCCATAATCCAAATAATAAAACTTTAAAGGTGTAAAAACATTTTTGTATGTTCACATTTTTGTTGACGGATGATCATATTGATTAGAGTATATAGTTTTTTCTTCTGGGAAGTAACAGGACTGTGGGCTTGATGACAGGGGCAAGATAAGTAACAGTTCTGACCAGGGTAGATTTTTCCAGTCTCTAACTATGGTATTGGACATTCCACCACCCAAGAAGCATAAACTATCTTTGTTTCAATTATCCCATTTTGCCATTTGTAACATTATGTCCCTTCATATCACATTTGATATAGCGCACATAAATTTGAAATTTTATCTGTGTTTTTACAAGGAAGGAATTTGTCTCCTGGCACAAATCTGTCAGAGACTATTATTGTCAACTTGGTCATCTTTTGGGTCATTATTCAACAAACTTGACTGAAAGTAAATTTGAGATGCTGTTATAAACATGGAAGATTACAGAACATGACAGTTTGTGCAATTTTTAGGGATGCCAGATGCCTTAAAGGAATATTCCCATGGATTTTCATTTTTTCATATATGATAGAGAAAATTTATAGAAACAAAGTGGTGAAAAATCTATGTTAATATCTTATTCCGTTTAAAAGTTATAACAATTTAAGAGTAGAAAAATGTTCTTAAAAACACCTCGTACAGTATATGTCTTTCAGCTTGGTGATGTCATCAAGATAATTCCAGCACAATTCTTATGTATTTCCTATAAATTTAATCACACTTTTTTCACATTATCGAACAGCATTTTGGGTTCATTATAGAGATTAGGTGAAATATATAATTTACAAGAAAAGATCTTGTTTTTCCTTGGTGTACATCACATTTTCAATAAGAAAAAATCCAAATTATTTTTAAAGAAATACAAAACTCTTTTTGTTGAAATTGTCTCTGTGACATCACAGATGTTGCCAATCAGTCACTCTTGTCCAAATTGAAAAATAGTTTAAAATTGTGTAACTTCTAAATGGAATAGAATATTAACATAGTTTTTTCACCACTTTGTTTCTAAAAACTTTCTGTATCATATATGAAAGAAAAAAAAATGAAAATCCATGGGATTATTCCTTTAAAATTGCAGTTACAAATTTAATACTAATTTTTTGTAACATTTATAATATATCCTTCTGAATTACCAGGCAAAACTCCACTGAAGCATGAACCTAATTGCTTTAGTAGTGAAGGGGAACATTTAGAATGAATACTTTTTGCCTGTTAGCATCAGTAAAATTTCTTGCAATTTGACTTTAGATGACAAAAGTTTTTAAGTGCAGGTTATCACCAAAACCCTGTTTAGAAAGGCAGAAAGAAGTATGACTTTCTGGACTAAATCACATCCTAAGTCCTCCCTCTTCTTAAAAAGCAAGGTCTGGATCTTATCCCCGCTAATTATCGACCCATATCCAATCTCACATATGTGTCAAAGGTAGTGGAAAAATGCGCACTTCTACAGTTCAATGATCATCTCTCAAATGGTGACCTTCTACCGTCATATCAAAGTGCTTACCGCAGCAATTATAGTACAGAGACGGCACTTATAAAAATACATTGTGACATATTGGCAGCCATGGAAAATCAAAAAGTTATAGCACTTGTTGGTCTCGATATGTCCTCGGCATTTGACACCGTCGACCACGCCATTCTCTTGAAGACTTTAAGCAACATGTATGGAGTACAGGATGACGCACTGGCGTGGTTCCAAAGCTATCTGTCCAACAGATCATTTTATGTTTCTGTTCAGGATGCTTCTTCTGATTACAAGAACACAAACTTCTCTGTACCCCAAGGCTCAATACTTGGGCCAGTGTTGTATTCCACTTATGCCAGCCCGTTAGGTGGTGTAATTTATGCCTTTGACATCAATGTCATGGGATATGCTGACGACCATGCTCTCTATAAAGCATTTACACCTAAAGGAGAACTTGAAAAAGATGCCATTTTAAACCTGGAAAGTTGCCTATCTGAAGTTCACTCTTGGATGAATTCAAACAAATTAAAACTCAACCCTCGTAAAACAGAGTTTATCTTGTTTGGTAGCAAACACCAACTACAAAAGTGCAACTCCCATTCCATGGTGGTGAGTGGTATCAAGTAAAAAAATCTACCTCAATCAAATATCTTGGAGTTTACTGGGATGAATCACTGTCATTTCGCCAACAGATTAAGGCTAAATGTAAAACTGCACTCTTCAATCTCAGTAGGATCAGGAGCATAAGGAAGTACTTGACAATTGATATTTGCCAAACACTTGCCTCATCTCTGGTTTTACCTCACCTCGACTATTCAAACACCTTGTACTATGATCTTCCTGATTGTGATATAAAACAGTTGCAACGGGTCCAGAACATGACTGCCAAGATGGTTCTAGGTAGAGGAAAGTTTGATAGTGCTACTGACTCTCTTCGCTCCCTTCACTGGTTACCAATAAAATCCCGAATAACATATAGAATTGCAACATATGTCTACAAATGTCTTCATGATCTGGCTCCTTCATATCTTAAAGAACTCATCATTATACGTACAGGTCGAACAGGTTTACGCTCTTCTTCTAACACCATGGGCATTCTCCTCGACATTCCTCTCACAAAACGCAGAACATTTAAAGACAGGTCGTTTGCTGTAGCTGCCCCTGTCACATGGAATAGTTTGCCATCTTCTCTTCGATGCATCAATAACTACGATAATTTCAAACGGGAACTAAAAACTGTTTTGTTCACTAAGGCTTTTTATAATTGTTTGTGTTTATCCTTATCCTATGAACTTTATTAACTTTATGAACAGTTTTATTTATTTTCTGTACAGCGCCACTGAATGTGCATTGTATAGATATTGAGCGCTATATAAATATATAAACATAAACATAAACATAAACATAATGGTATCCTAAGCAGCATGAATTAAACTTTTGTTTTCTGACTTTTTCTGATGGAAAGCAGACCAGGCAAAGATGAATATGTACTAGAGTACATCAAATCTTAACTTTGGCACATAAACAAAATGATTTAAACCTGAGACTTTAATGATGTAAAAAGACAACTGAAGATAATGGTTCAAAGTTTTAAAGGCCAGTTGTCGTTTTTAACATACGAGGTGAATGAAATTCAAATCCTGTGTTGATTGGTCAAAACACAATGGTATAGTGCGCACTTACATTGATAGGCCAATCAGTATCATTTTGGAATACATTGTACGCCGCCACATTTTAATCACGATAGATGGCCTTTAAATAAAGGTAGAAAGAAAGTGGGCTGATAAAAGACTTAAAAAAGACAGCTTCAATGTCTTATTATCAAGTTGTAGACTGTTGTAGCAGAAGTCTGTTAGAAACTGAAGAGGGAGTGAAATATATTACTTCAGACATTTTTGAAAAAAATTGTGGATGATATATTTTGAGGTTGTTTTTCAGCTGTCAAAGCAAAAAGATCCAATTAATCTTTACAATACTTAGTTTGTAATGGTCAAGGTAAAATATACTGATTCATCTAAAGACACTTCCTTGAAAGTGAAATAGTCAAAATATCAAGCAAATTGATAAAAGATAAGGCATATAAAAGTCACAAGGCATTGTACGTGGAATCATCCTTGTATGCTATGGGTCAGTTTTCAACTCAGTAATCAGTGAATCACCACTGAAATAGAAAGACAAATGAATTTATGCACTTATCAGTTGTATGATTCACCCCTACTACCCCCGTCAGTCAAATGTGAGTCATTGACATTTGAAAAAAGTGACTCACATGTGCGTCATTGTACCAAATTGTCAGTCACCAGAGTAACTCTGGGGTGGGTCAATTTACTTCAGACCCATTGACTTTGTACAGAGGTGATTGATGTGGGGTATTAAAGTCATTTCACAAAAAAATGTCAGTCACCCAGTGATTGAGGGGTGGGTCAATGTACATGTTTTGTCCACTCACTTTGGTTCAATGACTCACCTTGTCCAGGGGTGTAGGGGTGAGTCACACAATTGACAAGTGCATTACACCAATTATCACAGCTATTGTTAGGTCATTACACCTTGGTAATTCAGTCACTCAACAACCTTAATTACTCATCTTTCCAGTATTTTAATAGTTGACGGTTAAAAAGCCAGATTATTAATCTCACTTTACAGTAGAAAGTAAAAACTCAACACTTTGCATATGTTTCCTTCATAAAACCACAATTTTACATGGGATGTTTTCCATTTTCATTCATTCTCGAGGTCGGAGTCGACGTAACTGTGTATGAGCCCAGTACGGTTTTGCCAAGATGGGAGAGGAAACTTTCACCATTACAGTCAATGGGTCAATGAGATATTTTTTATGAATACTTTGTGTCACCTTAGCCAGTCAGCAAAAATTAATGGTTACTCATATATGTTGGGAATTATTATCTAATACACAACATTTGGGAAGAAAAATAAATTATGTCTAGTATTTGTTGAAAAATGACAAAAAATAGGTTTTTCTTCTATTGACTGCAATGATAACTGACTGTTTGTTTTCCCCTTTGACTGAAGTTTGTTTGAGAATGTCAAAAAAGCATTGTTACATTGCCATGCAGCACAACATTCCCGGGTGTTCAACCTCGAGAATAGTGTTAATGCATCACCTCATTTCAAATGTTTTGAACCAATTTTTTTTTTTTTTTTGGGAGGTGGGGGGCATACAAATTTTTTACTGTATTAAAGTCTTATGGCCAAATTTCTGCCAAAGTTTATTCAATTGACAAAATCAAGCTGGAAAATGTTCTTGGAATTTTTATTTTTCTTGAAATAATAATTTTGCATGGGATGAATTTCCCTTTTCATTCACAGTACTAATGCATCACATTCCAAATGTGTTGCAACCATTCTTTTACTTTTGGCATAAAAAATATCTACCGAAGTCTTATGGGAAAATTCCTGCCAAAGTTGATTTGATTCACACAAAAAATTAAACTGGAAAGATTTCAACTTATAATCTCCAAACTTGGAATGCTTTTTTCTTGATATAACTATTTTGCATGGGATACAATGTTTCTTTCCACTCACAGTAATCATCTGAAATGATGTGTTGCAACAGAATTCTTATGCTGTTTGCATAGACAAATCTACCCAAGCCTTCCAAATAAAAATTCCTGCCAAAGCTAATTCAATTAAAAAAATTCAGTTGGAAAAATTGTCTCTCAACATTTCATGTTTTTCATGCATTTGAATATTTCCCTTCCATTCACAGTAATACATTACTTGAAATATGTTGCAACAGAAATCTCATACTGTTGGCATAGAAAAGTTCTACTCGAGCCTTCCTCGCAAATTCCTGCCAAAGTTTATTTAATTCACAAATCAAAATGGAAAAATCATAACTTGAATCTTGATACCTTTTACAATTGCAGTAATTTTCGTAGTTAAATGATAACTGACATTCATCCTCTCATTCGTTATTGAAAAAACCCAAAAACGTCTCCAAGAAAGAGGGAGAGTGTGCCGCATGTCACTTGATTATAAACCTTATACGTGAATGATGGATTAGTTGCTAAAAGTTACAATTTTCAAAATTAGGATGAAGGTGAACTGATACCGGATCTGATGATGTTCACCAGCTTTGATTTCATTAGCGTGAAATGTATACATTTGCATTATATTTAAAGGTATATGGACAGATAGCTACAACATGAGCTTAAATGATTTCAAATATACAACAACAACAAAAAAACCATGAAAAAAGCAAAACTCTAATCAAAATCGGTTCAAAGTTGACCATTTTACAGCATTTTAAAACTTACCTACCTAATTAGCATAAATTGTGCGATATTTTGTGACCTCAGAATTGGACAATTTAAAAATTGTGAATTGTTTTTTTGGTTTTTCCAAATATGTTGAATAGGAGAAGTTGGCCATAGTGAACAAGAAATTGGATAACCTTGACCCAGAACTAGCAGTAGAATGCAATTTGAGGTCCTTCGATATTTTGAAATTTGGGAAAGAAATATAACAAAAATGAGCTTTAGCTCTATTCCCTTGCATACATCATCATTTTTCAGTGCACAAGCAGATATTTTTGTACTTACTTTGATTTGTCATAAGTTTAAATTATAAATGCTATTTTGATCATTTAAAGACTGCTTAGAATGTAATGCTCTTTCATTAAAAATTGCTACCTGTCCATATACCTTTAATATTTGTGAGAGAGTGTGCCATATGTTGTACTTGAGCTGACAAGCTGATAGTGAAGAAGTTTTAGAATGCATAGAGAAAGTGGGTGCCATTTCATATCAACGCAGAACTACTGATGGATGTGACTGCTTTGAATTAGATGCAAAGGTAGCTAATGGATAAATTCCTCACTTGTTGCCAAAACTTTGTTTTCAAATCTTTCCTTTTCATTTCAAATTTAAAGCGACATTTTGCGACATGTCGTGACTTGTATTATGTTTTAGTCAGTGTACATGTTGCATTTAAGAAAACACTTGTGTCGCTTCTTAATAATTTCATTGTAAAGTAAATATAAGGATATGTGTAGTCCAGATTGCAATATTTGGGCTTGCTATTGACACGTCCTTAATAGTTAAAGTTTTTGTGACATTGCAGAAACCAATTTACTTCTAGCTTTTTAAAAATTTAATTTTCGAAAAATGGAAAAACATATTTTTTTTTTATCATCCTAATTATCATACACCTTTAAAATTCCATACTTGATTATTTCATAAGAGCTATCATTGTGGTGTACAGAAATCACGATAAGAATTTTCTAAAGTGTGTGAGATTTACTAGCTTTTGTACATGTGAATAATTTAAAAACAAATTTGAGTTTAAACCCATGATATAATTATGATGATTTCTTACAGCTCTTCAAGTGTCTTGATATAACAATTAATTCTCTAAAACATTTTTTTTCTGTAATTTTTTTTTTCATCCATGGAGCCAAAGAGGTCATTTTTTGGTTCTGATGGAAATAACATTTATCATATTCCTGTGACGAAACTAAAAAAAAAATGAAAATGTTAACTGATTATATTCATTTGATGAAGCTATTATAGAAAATGAAAACTATAACAAAGACAGCAATTTCTGATAATACATTTTATCGTTAATAGGTGATCAGGTTGGTGAATGCAGGGCACATGGCAACTTAGGTGCTGCTTATTTTTCCAATGGAAACTACAAAGAAGCCCTGACGCATCACCGCTTTCAGCTGGTGCTCGCTATGAAGCAGAAGGACCGGACGGTGGCTGCCTCAGCTCTCAGTAGTTTAGGTAAGTCTTTCATCCTCACTTTGTTCAAGCATTTCAAATTCAGTTGTCGTTTTTTTCATTTTAAACACAAAATTGGTATTGAGATCAACTTTGAATTTGCTTGGAAGTAAAATACTAAAGAGATAATAATTTATGTGGCACGAAGCAAATGTAAATTTGCTGCTTGTGTTCATTTGTCTGTAAGCTGTTTTTGAGATTGGTTCAGGGTCAAATCACATTGTCTTCTGCTTCTTCACAAATTGAAAGGATTGATTCATGGGTCAAGTAAGTTCATCTTATATGAATATATTTTCTTCTGTTAAGGAGATATTCAGTTTAAAGTTTGGTATTATTTGTGTAGAAACGACTAAAATTAGACTAAGTTGTGACATCACAGCCTCAGATTCCTTAAATTCTTTAGGTATTCTATCATATTTTGTGGCTTAAAAACCATTGGATATGTCAGGAAAGTAATAAAACAGAATCTTGTAAAGGTAATTATAATTTACCACCTGAGGAAAGTTCGAAGAAAAAAAAATGATTCAAATTGTGAAAAAGTAGAATAGATTTTCTTTAAAATAACACTAACAATTGTTAAGAATGTGAGGATGTAGATGCCACAGTACCATAGTGGACTTACTACACCAGTCATTTCTACACAGATCAGACAGAGCTTAAAACTTGAATATCTCCTTAACAGAATAAGATATTGAAGTAGTTTCTTCACCAATTTCTCTTTTTTTAAAGTCCTCTTTCATGTAAGATAAACTTGCTTGACCAATGAACTAATCCTTTAAACTCTTACATTCTTAATTTAAAGGGGGACTTGACCTAAAGGTAAGGGTGTAATATTTGAGAGATTCCGCAAAACTTTTTGACCCAAGTAGAAGGCTACAACATTTCTCTAACATCAATACTTATTTCCTGTAGTTATCTAGATTCATAAACAATTCAATTGTATCACTTTAGCAAGCCAAATAGATCATTGAATGAATATTTGGAGGGAAAAAAATCACCAAAAAGATTTATGGGTATAGATCACTTTTAACAGTTAAGTGCTTTTAGCAGGAAATGAACAATCAAGTGTTAGACATCAAATTAAAATAATACCAAGAAATAATGTGGGATGCTTCATGCCAGTGCAGATTAATGATACACAGAACTTTGGCGATATATTATTTGTGTATTAATGCTTTGATCCTTCATTATAAGAGTTTAATATAACTATTCTACTTGAGCCTTGTCACATACATTCATAATTCAAAAGGGTTATAAACATTTCTTAATAGTTACATGGTAAAGGAATCTTAATCCTTGCCACTCATTTAATGCCCAGTAATTCAAACATCTGCCGTATTGTAAACCTTTTGCAGTAACTTGAGCAGGTAAGCCTTGCATATGATATTATTTCAAAGCAGAGATTCCCAAGAGATTTGCAATTTTTTTTAAAGAAAGCTGCACCTACAAAATACTTTAAAAATTATTTCGTTTTTAGTACGTTTGATTTCATCCC
This sequence comes from Chiridota heheva, assembly GCA_020152595.1. Lineage (NCBI taxonomy): Eukaryota > Metazoa > Echinodermata > Holothuroidea > Apodida > Chiridotidae > Chiridota > Chiridota heheva. Next base: position 820,567 of record JAIGNY010001194.1, read on the forward strand.
AGTTCATGCTCAAAGCTTCGTCTACATTTGAAGTGCATTGAACTTGGTTAATCAAATTATGTAGCAGTCTTTTGCTTACAATGATGTGCGCTTCACTTACCCCTGTGAATCAATGGGACGGCTGTGTGCACAACTTAATACTAATTTAATCTTACAGTCCAGGGTTTTCTGAGTGCGGATCAATACAAAGATTTCCCTCTGTATTTTCAAATATGAGAGATGGGGTGGCATGGCATATTCATCATTTTGGTGAAGAAAAATGGACAAATTTGCAAATTTTAGGCAAAATTAGGTCCTATTTTTTAGCTTGTAATTTTTCTTGTGAATAATGAAAATGGAGGATTTTTGTACATTTTAAGATTGTAAAATTTCATTTCCATTGATACCAGTCATAAATTTTTTCTCAAAGCAAAAAACGTGCAAAAACAAAAAAAAAAAATTATAAAACAAAGATAAATAAATAATAATAATCACCGCTGTAATTACTCACGGAAATACAAAGCTGCATGTGCGGTACCTGGGTTATTCATGGAATGTCTCACACCGTAACCGCTACACCACAATGCATATGTTCTACTGTGTGCATTTGATTTAATACTTAAATTACGGTATGCACAAAGAGGGGGTAGTTGCTCTTTTTGTTTTCAATTGAAAATATGTGAAATGAGCTTCATGACAGTATTTTTTGCATACATTGTATAGTTGTAATTCGATCAAGAAGTACAATTTATTTTAAGAATTGGTCACAACTTTTGCCAAAAAAACAAAACAATATTGATGATAGGGGCAGTCAAAATTTGACCAGAATAGGATGCATTGATGTATTTGACAACTACTCACAGCTTTTCAGGCAAAGCTGAAAGTATGGCAAGAAAGTTTCAGAGAAGAAAAAAGAAATTGTCGAAAGTTTTCATTTGACCCATTTTCTAGGGAGTTTTACTCAAAAATTCTCAATATACCCCTCATCAAAAATGTTAATTTATTGAAAGAACTATTGGAGCTCTTTCAAATGATACTAGTTTTACTGTTGTAGTCCTATTTGAATAGTACATGTCCCATCGGACATTTCACAACCGCTTGATCTATTAAGGGCCATAACACACCGAACGCGACGCGGCGATAGATTTTTTAGATAATTTTACAGGAAACAAATATTATAAGATGCTTTTACTTTTTGCTTACACACAATGAAGTTTACAATTGAGGTTTTCTGATGATATTGGAAAATTTGTTAGAAATGCTTTTTGTTCAAACTGTGGAGAAATTCACTTGAGTGGGGTGTGATTTTCTGTCGCGACACGAATTTTGCTTTAATGGGCATAGAAAGGCCCTTTCAATCAATTTTCAGTTATCATCTGAATAGCCATGCGATGACGATGCTTCTCTTAAAACAAGAGGTCAAAATGTTTCTTATCCTTTGTTTTATTCAATTTTGTTTAAAAAATCGCTCACCTCGTCGCGTTCGTGTATAACGGCCTTGAGGGTTAAGCCTTTTGCAGAATCACTTGAATTGCTAAGAATGTTTAATGAAGAGAACCCAACTCTATCTTGGTATTGATAGTCGTTACATCTGAAAGCTGCAGAGGCTATTTATGACTAGGTGCATGAATCATTCTTTGCATGAATTAATATATCTTTATGGTGCATTTCTCAAAGAAAACCTCTTTTAACCTTAAGTCATATTTCTGCTCATCTTTCACCAGGTCATGTGTACTCTGCGGTCGGTGACTATCCAAATGCCTTGGCGAGCCACAAGCAGTGTGTTCTTCTTGCAAAACAACTCAATGATAAACAATTTGAAGCTCGTGAAGTTGGAAATGTAGGGGCTGTATTCCTTGCCCTCGGAGAGTCGAACCAGGCTCTGGAGTGTCACAAAGAGCACCTTAAGATTGCCAAAGATTTGGACAATAAAAATGAAGAGGCACGTGCATATAGCAACCTTGGAAGTGCATTTCATTACAAACGGGACTTTGACAAAGCGATGGAATACCACAGCGAGGTTCTGCACATTTCTCAAGACTTAAAGGATCGTGCAATAGAAGCTAGAGCTTGTGCAGGATTAGGACATGCAGCGAGATGTAACGGGAATTTGGATAAAGCTAAAGGTTTCCATGAACAGCAGTTGAACATTGCACTAAGCATGAAAGATAAAGTTACGGAGGGTAGAGCCTGCTCTAATCTTGGTATTATATATCAACAGAAGGGTCAGTTTGATATGGCGCTGAAGCTACACAAGGCTCATTTGACTATAGCCTCAGAAATAAAGGACAAAGCCGCGCAGGGTCGTGCCTATGGTAACATGGGTAACGCTTTTAGTTCATTGGGACAGTATGATCAGGCAGTGAAGTATCATAAACAGGAACTTGTCATATCGAGAGAGGTCAATGATCGTGTCGCGGAAGCTTCTACTCAAGGGAATCTTGCCGTTGCTTATCAGGCCATGAATATGCATGACAAAGCGATGGAACACTATCGTGGACACATGAACATATCCAAAGAATTGAACGACAAATCAAGCCTTTCTAGAGCATATAGGAATTTAGGGAACTACCACAGTTCCAGAGGAGAGTTTTCACAAGCGCTTCCAATCTACGGCAGATATTTAGCAATATGTGAGGAGTTGGGCGACAAAGAAGGACTTGGAAATGCTTTTCATAATTTAGGCTATGCACATTACTCTTTAGGGCACTACAAGGAGGCAGTTGAGTTTTATGAAAAGGACCTACTACTCGCAAGAGATCAGAAAAATAAGATAAGTATGGGTAGGGCATACTGCAATCTTGGTCTTGCGTACAGAACGTTGGGGAATTACCAGAGGGCAGAAGAATGTCAGAAATGTTTTTTGAGTATTGCTCATCAAGTGAAGAATATTCCAGGGAAGTTTCGTGCCTTGGGTAATCTGGGAGATGTATTTATGGCCAAGCAGGACACTCAAGGTGCTATAAGGTTTTACGAGCAGCAACTACAGCTTGCGAAACAAGCAGAGAACAAATCTCTGGAGGCCAGTGCTTTTGGTTCTTTAGGAGCGTCCCATCGGAAATTAAAACAGTGTGATAAGGCTCTAGGTTTTCACACTCAAGAGCTACAGCTTTATCAGGAGTTGAATGACTTCAAGGGGGAGTGTAAAGCCCATAGCCATTTAGGTGCTGTGCATACCTCTTTAGGCAAGTACCTTGATGCCTTTAAGTGCTACGAGGAACAATTGGACAGAGCAAAGGAGCTTAGGGATAGTATATTGCAAGCTCAAGCATGTGGTAATTTAGGTATCTCCAAAATGAATATGGGTTTATACGAAGACGCTTTGGGATTTTTCGAAGAGCAGCTGGGAACGTTGGAGCAGTGTATTGGAAGCACTGTCATGCATGACAGAGGGCGTGCATACGAACATTTAGCAGAATGCTACGAATCTCTAGGAGATTACGAGGATGCTATTAGGAACTTTGAGCTGTATCTTTCAGTAGCACAAAGAACTCACAACTCAGCGGAACAAGACCGTGCCTATCAGGGATTAGGAAATGTACAGAAGAATGTGGGCAACCTCCAGCAAGCTCTGTTTTGTTTTGAAAAGCGATTGCTTATGGCTCATGAAACTGAGAATCTCCTCGCCAAAGGTTCTGCGTACGGCGAACTCGGGAGGATTCATAGCCTGATGGGAAATTTTGAGCAAGCCATTTCATGTATGGAGCATCATCTGAGAATTTCAAAAGAGATGAAGGACAAAACGGCACAAGCTGATGCTGCATGCGGCTTAGGTGAGGTGTACCTTCAGATGGGAGACTTCCAGCGTGCCTTAGAATTTCATCAATTAAACCTTACTATTGCTGAAGAAACAAACAACCTTGCTGGTCAAGGTCGAGCGTTTGGTAATTTAGGCACGACCCATGAATCTATTGGGGATTTTCAGAAGGCTATCATGTACCAGGAACAGCATTTGAGTATAGCTGCTCAGTTGAATGACAAAATAGCAAAGTCACAGGCGTATAGCAGCCTGGGGCGTGTCCATCATTCTTTAGGGAATTACACGCAAAGTATAGCATATCTACGCCAAGGACTGCAGATCTCAGAACAGGTGAGTCGTAGAGAGGACGAGGCCAAAATAAGATACAGTCTAGGACTCAGTTTCTGGTCCAATGAGAACTTAGAAGAGGCCCAACATCAGCTTTATCGTGCAATCGATCTGTTTGAGCAGATAAGTCGAGACATCCATCTAGGTACCGAATACCAAATGAGCATGTTTGATGCTCAAACCGCGACATACCAGACATTGCAGAGGATCCTCATATCCTCAGGTAAACCCAACGAGGCCCTGATGGTCGCAGAGAGGGGCAAGAATAAAGCTTTTGTTGATTTGTTACTGGAGAGGCAGAGCAAGGATGAGGAGGAGACGGAAGCACTGGACACTACCTCAATGCTGGACATTGAGCAGATCCAGGATATGGTGAAGAGGCTTGGAGCGGATGTCCTGTATTACTCTATTGCTGGTGGTCACTTGCATTGTTGGAGGCTGTCCCCAGATGAAGGTAATATACTGTTATTTGACCACTGTGAATTACGTCTGACATAGAAATCTTTAGTTCGGATTGTCCAATTAAAAAACCATTAAATTCTGAAATGAGTTAACCTTCAAAATTGTTAATAAAATGGAATGTTGTGAGAATTTTGGCTGATCAAAGTTTCAAGATTTGTTGATGTATGCAAAGTTTGATGTAGTGAGAAGGACAATCAAAAATATTAGTGCAACTCTTTTCATTTTATTCTGTCAATAATGACTAAAGGCACACAGTTCCAATGACTAAAGGCATACAGGTCTACTGACTAAAGGCATACAGGTCCAATGACTAAAGGCATACAGGTCCAAATGTTTCTGTGAGAGCAAAATAAATTTTACTGATAGAAATTCATCATTTTACAAAATTATGGAAGAAAAAAAAGAAGTGATACTTCCATGTGCTAAATTCTGCTAACATTGCTACCTCTCTCAATGTTGGTATGGTAAAGTTCAATTTTTGTGAGAGTCTGTTGCTTTTTATGGACAGAGGGTATGGAAAGGATGGATTTTGTGTTTGAAAGTTGGGAGCTGTTTTAATTTGATCTCGATGTTTATACTTTTCAATTTTTATGGTATTGAGGGGCAGCTTTGTTATATTCATGTTTGTTCCAAGTAGATTTATAACAATAAAGCTACTGATACATTACCTGAATTTCAGTACAGAGTGTGTTCAACCAAAATGATTATGCATACATGTCTCATTTAACACCCAACATCAAAAAAAAAGATATCTTAATGCTTCACGTGTGTCTCTGCCTATAAAGTAATGCTTGTAGCAGTCAAGTTTTGAGTCTTTGTTCATACTTAACACCACCAAAAAAGATCTCTTGCTGTTTCTTATGTGTCTCTGCCTATAAAGTAATGTTTGTAGCAGTCAAGTTTTGAGTCTTTGTTCATACTTAACACCAAAGAAGAGCTTTTAATGCATCCTTTGATTCTGCTGTCTCTGCTTATAAAGCAGTCAAATTTCAAATTTCTCTACATCATAGCTGTTCTAATCAGTGCCATCATGGAACTACATGCAGTGTATATGAAGAAGATACAAATCTCATAATTTGACAAACTAAGGAGAAATTTACATAAATTGAAGATATTCAGACTGCTTCTCACATGATAAAAATACTGAGTGTTAATTATACAAAAGAATAGATGTTTCTTTAATTTTGAGTTTTTTCTCGGACAAATTTTGTTTGAATTAATTGATGAAGCTGGCATATAAAAGGGCTTGCAGCAATTTCTATATTGGTTAAAAGAATAATGAATCTAAGTAGATCAGGTTTTAAATTTGTAAGACTGGTTTTGATTTATGGCTGATTAAAGTTTGATTGTTTTTTTTATTTATGCTAATTTTGTGATATATGACAGGACAAACAACTCCCAAATCTTTATGTAGTTCTTTCAATTTCATTCTCAATCACTGAAAATGATAGGAAAGTCTATTCTACCTAGAATTTGATTGAGGACTTGCAAAAAAAAATCACAAACTAAAAGGTTGCACCACAAATTTGCATATTGATGTTTGAGATTTTGAGTGCTGTAAATGGGTCAATTTTTAAGAAATTGTAATTAGATATTTTGCTGCTTTCATGATTTATAATGCATTTCAAAGTAAGTTAGCTAATGCTGCCTCTATATATCCATAAACATGTACAGGTGTCTTTGTAGATGTGATAACCCATGATATATTTGTAAAGAGTGATTTGCTGTTTCTTCCACCACAGGTATTGCTCAATTTTGTGACACCGACTTGTCCAAGAATGACATGGAGAGCCTGGATCATTCCTTACATTCCAACCATCTTTCCAGCTCCAAATCAAGCCTCAATTTTAACGCCTCCATCCATTTGGACCAGTACATTATGCACGCCAGGGAGGCCTTAGGAGTGGATGCCAATTCCACTTATCGCAACAGCACGGAAATCAACAGCGAGACGGAAAGCGAGGCTGACGATTTGCTCCAACAACATTTGGAGGAACTCAACTTGAAGTTGCCTGGAGCAATCATGGACAGCAACGCTAAGCTGCACCTCAATGACAGAAATCACCGCATTAACAGTAGCACAAGAAGTGTGACTAGTCTAGTCAGCCAGCTCAGTGGGACGCTCAGATCCAATGGAAATATATTTGCCAAGTCAGTTGTCAGTGGTCCTGCGGAACAAAAAGGATGGTCTGGAAAACCCCCTCTGCGAGCTCTGTATGACCTGCTGATTGCTCCAGTTGAGGACGGACTTAGATTAACTGATCCGGGAGAGACAGGGATGAGAGATCTTATCCTTGTCTTAGAAGGTTTGTTCTTTATAATTAACATATTATTTACATATCACGATATCATATGTTGGTGATAAGGTATTTTTATGTATCAACGTAGGTGATGTTATAAGAATTTTACCAAATTTTGACCTAAAGCTCTTTGAAAAGAAGATCTGAAATGCAGTGATTATTTGCACCCATCTATTTTTCATTTTAAAGGATTAGTTCACTGGTCAAGCAAGTTCATCTCATGTGAAAGAGGACTCAAAAGAAACAAAATGGTGAAGAAACTACTTCAATATCTTATTCCGTTAAGGAGATATTCAAGTTTTGTTCTGTCTCACCTATGTACAAATGACTGGTGTTGTCAGTCTACTGTAGATGGTTGGCGCTCTGCTCTCATCTTTACATTCTTTACAATTGTTATTGTATTTTGAAGAAAATTTAATTAACCTTATTACTATTTTAATTTTTCCCTTCAAACTTTCTTCAAGTGGTAAATTATAATTACCTTTACTAGATTCTGTTTTACTTCTTTCCTGACATATCCAATGGTTGGTTGTTAAGCCACAAAATTGCAGAAAAAATATAAAAGACCTGAAGACTGAGGAATCTGTGGTTGTGATGTCACAAGTACAGTAGGCTGATTTCAGTTGTTTATATACAAATGATACACAACTTTCTTGACCACTGAATCTTCTGCACGATTGAAATGGTCAAATTCTCCTTGCAGAAAACAGCTAATGTGGGCAGAAATATGATTCATGGAAAAGATATTCCTGCTTCCACCCAATCACAGAAATACATCTACTGTGGTAGTATGATACCTAATAAAGTGGTTTGACTGTGTTTCTCGGTTTTAAGTTACAGCAACATTTGTTTGTTCTTTCTTTCTCTCTCTCCATTTTGTGGGCACTTGCCTACAGTATATTGAACTGTTGTAACATTATGACATCACTGAAGTACTTAGACAAGTAATATCAGTTGACATAGTAATCATTGTTAGTAGAGAAGGTTCTTGTTACAGCAGAACATCTCTGTGTGATATCACCCGTATCTCAGTGTGCACTTTTCCCTTTTAATAATGACATGGATATTACTAAATGTTGGATGGCACGTTGTTATCCGCTTGTAGAGTTATTTAATGTGTACAATTTTGTTCTCAATGGAACTTTATTAAGGTTCTCTTCATGAATTAAGAGAAATATTAAAGTGGCTGATTAATTGAGTCTTAAGTGATGATTAGTTGCATTGTACCCAAATGTAAAGAGCAGTTGTTTTAATTTGTGTGTGTTCTGCTCATTTAATAGAAATGAATGAGATCCATTTAAAAAAACATAAAAACAACAGACCAACCCTGTTGTTGTTAAAATCACTGCAGGTTCATTTACAGTTAATAAGTGCACCAAGTTTATGGAAATTTGTTTGCATGAGGGTTGAGGAGGTTGTAGTCTGTAGGGTCCTTTTTTGGTTTCGATGCTAATAGCATAAGAAACCTATGCAGTCATGCTGGCATGTGTATGTATGTGTGTATGTGCATCTGTGACAGCAAGCTCATATATCTCAAGAAGTATACACTGGATTTATGTTATATGTGGTACACAGACAGCTCATGGTCCGTAGATGTGCCCTATTGTTTTTGGTGGCAATATCATGTATATTATTAAGTAGGTGGGGCTGAATGTAAATATCTTGAAATGCTCATATTTTAACAATCACATGTCTGTTTTGTTTCTTATTATGATTTTAGCTAGTTTGTACGTGTTTATTGTATAAAAACATTGAATTTCATTAATATGCATAGTGGGTGGGGCTCAATATGATTTTGTTGAAAGAGTTTGTAAACACGATATCTCAAATATTTCATGATATGCAATGACATAACAGTTAATACAAAATCAAACAGCATGAAAAAAAGCATTGAAACTGCAAAACCTTTTGGTTCTGGTCTTAAAGTTCCATAAGTTTCTGTGAGATTGTAGTCTGTATTCCTTTTTCTTAAAGTTCTGTGAGTTTTATTGGCTGCTATAATGCACTGCTGATTCAGGTTGAGCACGGCTCACACATTTTCAAACTTCCAAACTCCAGCTTATATAGGAACCTATTTTGTCTCCACCTTTCTGCGTACAATCGTTGCTTTACAAGTAGTGCAACACTTCTTCTGTGTCCTCAGTGCAGGTATGCACATTGTTAAATTGTTGCACTGTGATGGCTCTACATACCTAAATATCTCTTTCCCATTGCTTCAGGAAAAATTGTAAAAACTTCCAAATGCATCTCAAAACCTGCTTTATGCTTGCCTTCTCTAATTTCCTATTTAGTAAAAGAAATGTCCTGCACATTTTTATACTTCACTGGATTACATTTGTTATTATTATCATTTGCTATGATTCATTTCATCCAGCAGTATTGGTGATTGTACAACTGCACTTTCACCACATCATTACTCACAAAGAACATTGTACTTTCTAATCCTCCATGGCAAAAGTCCAGACATTGTCAAATATGGAACTTGTAAATTGAAGATAATATAAGTAATATGAAAATGAAAGTAATGATACCTATATTATTATTAGATAAATTAAATGAAAAGATTGAAAAACTATTTGGAACAAATGTGCAAGTGCAAAATCATGCCAAATGCATCTTTTTTAATATGGAAAGTTGTACAAGTATGAAACTTTTAGATTGAAGATAGTAAAAAAAAGAAAAGTAAGATGAAAGTACTTTTTTTATAATTAATTATTAATCATTGAGTTTGAATTTTTTAAACTTTTTTTTTGTTTAATGTATGAAGTGGAGTTCATTATTATTATTATTATTATTATTATTATTATTATTATTATTATTATTATTATTATTATTATTATTATTATTATTATTATTATTATTATTATTATTATTATTATCATTTTTGCATTTGCTATGACTCATTTAATCCAGCCGCATGGTTGATTGTACAACTGCTTTTTCACCCACTTCATTACTCGCAAAGAACATTGTACTTTCTACACTTCGTGGCAAATGTCTAGACCTTGTCAGTCATTATGTTAAAATCAGTGATTCAGCACCTGAGTTTGCATTATTGTAATTAGAGAAAAAGCCACAATTATGCTTCTATTCCATCTTATCCTAAGGGTTTAATTCAAAGAAAAATATGAAAGTGAGAAGGATTTTTGAGGGAGGGATGAGGGAAATAGTATGAAATGGAATTTTGTATTCGTTATTTATTGTTTGTTTCAAATCGGTGCACTTTCGCGGACTTTCCGGAAATTTCGAAGAACTCAAAATTTCTTATTTCCACTTTCAAGCCCAGTATTATCTGTCTTCACAAAACCTTTTTATCCTCCCCTTACTCTATTCCTATCCCAGGTTCCTCAGGTACACACTATATATCTCATAATGCTAGAAAATCTTCTGGCGGCTCTTCCATCTATGTCAGGAATGATATCCTTTCGAGCCTCATCCCTATTCACTCCAACCTCCAAACTTCCTGCCATCTCGTGACCCGTGACAAAACCATCACCATCTGCAAGCTTTACATTCCTACTAACCTCCCACTCCCCCTCCCCGCCACCATCCGTGACAACCTCATCACTCAACTTTCTAAACCTTTGATCCTCATGGGTTACTTCAGTGCTTACAACACCCTCTGGGACACCTCCTCCTCCACAGACAGAGGAAAACTTATTGAAAACCTCCTCAACCTTCACAATCTCTTGTCTTCTCAATGACAGATCTTCTACCTACTTACACCCAGGAACAGGTACCTTCATCAGCATCGACCTTACCATCTGCGACCCATCTCTGTATGTAGAGTTCTCAGACTGGAGGGTCAACCCTTCGCTTGCGGCAACGATCATTTCCCCATCCTCATCTCCACCCTCCCCTCATCTCAAACCTTCCCTACCAATTGGAGTTTCCACCAAGCTTGGAATCTTTACTCCAGTTTATGCAACATTTCTATCACCAATGAAATCCTTCTCTCCATCAATCCAGTCAATCTCTTCACCTCCAAAGTCCTGAAATCACAAATTTCTTCACCTCCACCTCCACTCCAAAGAACTTCAAACCTTGGTTCACCACAGATTGCAAAAAAAACAATCTCTGTTAAGAACAAAGCCCTCACCAAAACCTGTACAATTTTCGCATTCTCAGAGCCAAAGCCAGGAAGACCATCAAACTCAGAATGCAAAAAGACCTCCTGGGAATCCTACTCTCATCCTTGAATTTCTAAACCTCTCCCGCCAAAGTCTGGAACATGATTCGTAACTATAAAGGGAAAAGTATTGCCAACAGTATCTCTCATCTCATCCATAACAACATCAAATTCACCGACCTCAATGACATCTCAGGCTGCTTAGCCTCCACCTATTCCAAAACCTTCTCCAACGAGAATCTTTCTGACTCTTTTTATAACCTGAAAACTGAGGCTGAAAGAAACTCACTCAACTTCTAGTCAAACAACCAAGAGACCTACAACCGTCTCTTCACGTACTCCGAGCTCTCCTCAGCCCTACAAAAGTCTGGATCGTCTTCCCAAGGCCCTGACGGCATTCACTATAACCTCCTCAAAAATCTTCCCAGGACTTCTCTCAACATCCTACTCAAAATTTACAACCACGTTTGATCCTCCAAAACTTTCCCCAACATTCGGAGAGAGGCCACCATTATCTCCATTTTTTAAGCCCAACAAAGACAGGACCATTCCCAACAGCCGCCAATAATGCTCTGTTAAACCAAATTTCTTCTATTGTTATACCTGACTCAGACTTTCACTAAAATACCTCCAACTACTTTAGGAGGACTTGACCAGACTCCTGAAATCTAGAGATTAATTATAAACTTGACACTATCTATCCCAAAGTAGGCATCAACCTTCCCCTACTAAGTCGCAATCACAGAGAGGGTGTGGTTGTCACCTGCATTCGCTTAGGCCACACCTTTCTCACCCACTTCTACCTCTTTTCTGGCTTTCCCAAACCTATCTGCCCCACTTGCAATACTGATCTCTCAATCAATCATATCCTTTAAACCTGTCCGATTTAAGCCAACTCCAGATCTTTCTTATCCCTGCCACCATTATTTCTGACAAGAACAATCCCCCCTCCAACATTATCACTCTTCTCCGCAACAGCTATCTTTTCCACCTGATTTAATCTTCCTACACCCCAATCCTTTCCTATCTCACATCCCTCTCCCTCTCTCTTTCTTACCACCTTTTCTTCTACAACTTATTTCCTCTAAAATTTTCACTTCTCTTCATCCTTTCCTCCTTTTCCATTCATCTCTTGTGCACCTGAATGATTTAATTAACACGTTTGACTGACTGTTGGGTGCTGTAAACCTCATCAAACCAAACCAAACATTGTTTTGAATCATCAGTTTAATGCTTATCTGATTGTGGTACAATACTTTATATTGGTTTTGCTGATCTACAATAGGGGTAAAATTTTGTTATTGGCTACATATTGCTAGATACATCTTCTTTTATGGAAAAGTTTGCCAAAAAAAAAAAAATGGAAAGTAATGATTATTAGAATTATTGCATAAATTAAATATAAAGATTAAACTAATATTTCATGGTACAAATGTGCATTTGCAAAATCTAGTTTAAAAGTTTTGAGATATTTTTACACTAAGGAATTTTAGTTTGTGAAGTATTTGTACTTTATTTCACAAATTGAATTATTCCATTTATCCATTAAGCTTGTGTTGTTGCATTATTGTAATTAGAGAAAATGACACAATTATATTTCAGATTCATTTTATCCTAAGGGTTTGATTAAAGAAAAATATTAAAGTTAGAAGGATTTTTAAGGCAGGGTTTGGGAAAATAGTAGTAGAAGTTAATTGGAATTTTGTATTATTTATCTATTGCTTGTGTCAAATTGTGAATTTGTTTTGATGCTTGTCTGAATGGGGTGCAGTGGGTGGGTGGGTAGGAAGGTAGGTGGGTGCAGTGGGTGGCTGCAGTGGGTGGGTGGGTGCAGTGGGTAGATGGGTGCAGTGGGTGGGTAAGTGCAGTGGCTGGGTGGGTGGGTGCAGTGGGTGGATTAATTCATTGGATTAAATGGTTTTCTGATATACAAAGGGAGTTGAATTTTGTTGTAAGGCTACCTATTGCCAGATACATGTTCTTTTATGGAAAATACATTTTGTAAATATGGAACTTGAAGATTAAATTACTAAAATATTACATGGAACATATTTGCATTTGCAATTTTGAAAACTTCTGAAATAGCTTTATATTTTTTTAAGAATGAATTTTAGTTCATGAAGTATGTCTAGTTGATTTCACAATTTGAATGATCATGCTGTGATAAAAATTTAATTGATTAATTCTATAATATTTGGTGCTGCACAAATTATTCCCTTAATCTGCATTTTCTTCATGCCATTTTATTTTACATTGAAAAGTATATCATAAGATTAAAGTAATAAACTTAAAAGATTTAAATCCATGCTCAAACCATGAAAGCCTTCTGGGGTGCTTATTCAAGGTTTCTTTAGCCTTAGCGAATGAGAGCACATGACTTACCCTGGAGAGGACGCCAGTCCATCTCAGGTTAACTCCTCGCTGGTACTCATTTTACAGCTTTGGAGCAAGTAGGGTTAGTGTCTAGTTTAAGGATACAATGCAGCTCTTGTAAGTTGGTGATGGAAGTCGAACCAAGGACCTTTCACAGAAGAACATGACTCCTTAACTACTGAGCCACTGCACCTTCCAAGATATGCCTTATGAATATTCATTACAAACTTGGAAAAATGATTCATGTATCACAGATTTCAGGGTGCAACAGATTTGTATTAAAAATACACATTTTATGGTTCCGATGATAATAGCATAAGGAAGCTATGCAGTCATGCTGAGGTGTGTGTGCATGTATGTATGTGAGGGTGTATGTGTGTATGTATGTATGTGTGTCTGTAACAGCAAGCTCGTAAGCACGATATCTCGAGAACCATACACCGGACTCGTGTCATATGTGGTACACAAATAGCCCATGGTCTTAAAATGCTCATATTTCAATAATCACATGTCTGTTTTATTTCACATTTTGTAGAATTATGATGATAGCTACTTTGTACGTCTTCATTTTATTTTGTTTAAAACATTGAATTTTATCAATATGTATAGTGGGTGGGGCTTAATTTGATTTTGCTAAAAAGAGCTTGTAAACACGATATCTCAAGAACGATTCATGTCATGTCAAATATTTCATGATATGCAATAACAACAGTTAATACAAAATCAATAAGCATGGAAAAAAGTATCGGAACCACAGAATCTTTTGTTTCTGGTTTATCATCTTTGTCAATATATTCAAACCACTCTTGCGCATAAACCTCTCTCATATATGTTCTTCACCCATTTGTTCCTTTTTCTCAAACAGGAGATCTCCATATGGTGCCATTTGTCCTACTCAAAGGTGCTTCAACGCCACCACTACATGAGAGGTTCACGCTGAGAATAGTGCCTTCCATCAAAGTTCTGACGTCAAATCTGTATGTGGAAAACAGGCCCCATCAAGCAGTGGTATGAGCCCAGCTCTTGTTGTCGGCAACCCTTCCTTACCTGCCAGTGTCACCAAAAAGTGGAAATGGGGAGACCTCCCTAATGCAGAGAGGGTATGTTTTGTTTTTAAGTTGATGGCTTACTGCATCTGTGAGTGCAGAAAAGTGTATTACTGGCGATTTATAAGATTGAAAGAGAGCTATGAGTGTATGAGTTTTTGTTGGTGTTCAGTTCCATGTGAAGTAGTTACTACTATGGTGGATTTTGTAAGTAACTCAAGACTGTGTAGGATGAGAAACTTAACAAGGCTTGAGCAAGCTCGGAAGAACTTGCGAACTTTATTCGTGGGAAATCTGTCAATCTTAAAGGAAAATAATCAATTCGCAAACTTTTCATGAACAAATTATTTATGGATGAAACTGATCTCCTTTCTAGTGCTGTTGTTGATTTGCGATTAATTTACTAAATGTTTAATTGCCAAAATTTGGCGGCGTTTAGCGATTAATCGCAACCAAACTTCACCCAAAAATCAATCTTAAAAAAAAACACATTTTTGTTGAACTGGTCTAGTTCCCACACAAACATACCATGTATTTTCAGACCACAAATAGGCCAAGAATCTCACCAATCCAATTATAATGTCTTAAAATCACCCATTAGTCTGATAAAACTACCTGAAAATGAAGATTCTGGTTTAGATGACATTAAAAAAGGTGTAGAAAAAAGATATCAATAGGAAATGTTGCCGATTTCTGGTAGTCTGAAGTTCCACTGGTCTTTCACAAAATAATTTTATGTAAAGGCTGTACCGCAGTACAGCATCGGCTAAGGCCTGTAAATCAGTTTTTAGTTCTTAAAGTTAAAGTACGCCAACAATTTTAGTTTTGACCATAAACATGCAGTAGAAAGATATAAATGATCAATGATAATGGAAATAAGGGAATTTGCTTGATTTTTAATGCTGTTTTTATGCATTTTAAACATAGAGAGGTTTGTTTTCAGTATATAGCTCAAACATTTTAGGTGATTCTTTTATTTTTTTACGATGTTTTTTAGTGTTGCTATTTGTCACTGTACACTAGGCCACCCATATAGTATTTTCGCGATTAATCATTTTAAAGTTTTACTAAACGTTTTTGAAGAGTTGCGAGCGATTAGCGATCGTCAACAGTACTACTCCATTCTTCATTCATTATACAACTCTACAACTACATTTAGTCTTCCTTTCCCACCTTTGCTTACATTTTTCGTTTTTATATATATATTTTTTTTTACCCCATTGCACTTCCTCTTATGATCCTAGCTTCTTGTCTATTGACTCCCAACCTTCTCTCAGATATTTTCTCTTACCCTTTTTCTACCTTGGATATAATCTAACCTCTCCGGCACAATTTGACCTTTGCTGTCGTGGTGCCATTAAGCCTCACCAGACAAAACAAACAAACAAACTAGATGATGGTAAGATGAAAGCTTGACTGAAATGAGCATGTAGGGGAGAAGACAAAAAAGGTTTCAAAAGGCTGGCAACATTCTTAAGACTTACTGTGTACGAGAGCGACGTGACTACTGCTCCTATTGTCTTAAACTATTTTCGCTCCATTTTCTCTCCAATTTGCACCATTTTGTTTTATAACTTCATTTTCGGATTATCTTTTCGGTGGATGGGCTTTTATCCTCGGTGAGATCGTTTCTTTTCTTTTTTTCTATTATATTTTCCCTCGTTCTGTCCCGACTTTTCACGCCTTCGTTACTAATACAGCGGTCCCCACATAGTGGTTCCGCGATTTTTCTAGCTGCCTCGGTCTCTCGGCCCTTGGTTTTTCTTTCATAATGACAAAGCGCCTATGCAGTGACCTTGACCTTGACCCCCTCCTCCCCCGTGACCCACCTGCTACCATCATTGACCATTCTGCTACCCCAATCCCAAAAATCCTTATAATCCATGCCACCAACAAGCAGGAAAGCTTTAAAAAGTTTCTCCTTTCCTCATCCATAAAGCCCTCTTTGGCCTTGTCGGTACCCTCCCCAAAGTCTCTACCCTTAGATCCGGTGATCTCCTGGTGCACTGCACCAGGGACACACAAGCCACCACCCTCCTTTCCACCAAAACCCTATCCAACTCTGGTATCGACATCACAGTCACCCCCATCGTTCCCTAAACTCCAGCAAAGGCGTCATACGCACCAGCGATCTTGCGTACATGACCGATGACGACCTCCAAGAAGAACTAGCTAACCAACATGTAACCAAGCCCGTCGTCTCGTTCTAAAGAGAGACGGAGCCGAAACTCCCACCAACACCATATTTCTCACTTTCGCAACTCCAACTCTCCCCTCCCACATCATTGCCGGCTACCTGAGAATCCAGGTCGCCCCTTATATTCCTAACCCTTTATGTTGCTACAATTGTCAGAGGTATGGCCACGGAAAACTCCTGCCACAGCCAAGCGCTGTGGTAACTGCGGAGCCCCGGACCATGACAACACCTCCTGCACCAACCCCACTCTGCACAAATTGTGACGGTAAACACCCAGCAAACCATCCCTCCTTCTCGAAAGACTGTCCCACCTGGCTTCAGGAAAAACAAATAACAAAACTTAAAACCCTTAACCCCAACATAACCTACCCTGAGGCCAGGAAACAATTCCTCGCTTCCTTTAACTCCAAGCCTTCCTACTCAAACGTAGTCTCCTCTAACTCTAATTCCGCCCCCAAACACAACTAACACAACAAAAACTAACTCCCATGCCCAAACCGACCTCACCTGGCTCTTCTTACCTAGTCCTAAGCCCATCACCATTTCCAACAACCCAATCACACCCAATACCCACACCACCTCCACCACCACTTCTCTCCTCAACCCCTTCCTACTCTAAAGCCCCTACCGCCCCTACACCAACTCCACTAATACCTCCATACATCAAGCTAAAACCAGCCAAAGCAAACAACCAACAAACCAACAAATCAACCAGCAAACAACCAACCAAAAAACAACCAATCAACAAACAACCAATCAACAAACAACCCACCTCCCAAACCCACACTGAAGAGAGTATGGATTGTTGACACCGAACACACCGATCATACTTCTCGCCCAATTTTCAAAAACAATCGCTCCCAAAAACAAATCCAAAGAAAAAACAAGTGAACTCAGACCCAGCAGATCTTCCTCCAGATAACCCGCGCCTCCTTTATGGCATACACCACAATCAATTACAATAACACCCACAACATCATACAATGGAACATTAGAGCCTTAAGGCCAATTCTGAAGAAATCGACCTTCTGGCCTCCACCTTCAACCCGGTCGTCTTCTGCCTACAAGAAACTTTCTTGAAAACCACCGACCATTACTCCCTTAACAACTTTGCTTGCTATCACAAACATCAAGTGGATGCTGACAGGGCCTGTGGTGGCGTCTCCATTCTCGTTAGACACGATATCCCACACAGCCCTGTTCGTGTGCACACCGACCTTCAGGCCATCTGTATTTCTATCTCCCTCCACAAAACTTTCACTCTCTGCAATATCTATCTCCCTCCCAACACCAACATTCAACCAACCAGCCTTAACAACCTCATCTCTCAGCTTCCCACCCCTTCATCCTTCTTGGTGACTTCAACGCTCACAACCCTCTGTGGGGCTCTAATACCACCACCCCTAGAGGCAAGTTCATCGAAACGCTCTCCGTCAGCACAGCCTGTCCTTACTGAACACTAACTCCCGACCTACCTTCATCCTGCCACAGGCTCTTTCACCTGTATTGACCTGTCTATCTGTTCCCCTAACCTCCTCCCTGACTTTAGTTGGAGAGTCACTGCTGACCTCTGTGGTAGTGATCATTACCCTCTTCTTATACACTCCAATCTTCAAATCCCCACTGAGCACACTCCCAACTGGAACCTCGACAAGGCTGACTGGTCCCTTTTTGAAACCCTCTGTGACTCACACCTCCCCCCATCTTCTCGAGGATGAGGATCCCATGTCTAACTTCAGTAATATCCTTATCAACATCGCCACCTGCTCAATTCCCAAAACCTCCAAACCCCAAATCATCCCCCAACCCCTGGTTCTCAGATGACTGCAAAACCGCCATCAAGAACAGGAAAAGAACCTCAGGAACTTTAAAACTAACCCGACCACCCATAACCTTAACCTCTTTTGATCAGCCGTGCAAGGCCAGACGCACTATCAAGGACAGTAAAACCAACACTTGGAACAACTTTATCTCTTCTCTCACCACCAACACCCCACTAAGAAGATTTGGAGAATGGTTAACAGCTTCTACGGCAGAGTAGGCAAATCTTCCATCTCCCATCTCTCTTGGAATGGAGACCTTCTCACCGCATAAAAAAGACATCGTTGACCACCTCGCCGCCTCTTTCAGCAACATCTCGGCCTCGACCAACTACTCCAATGCTTTCAAAATCAAAAAGCTTGCGATGAAGCCCGGAGAATCACTTTTCCCTCTGACAACTCCAAAGCTACAACACCCCTCTCACCCTTTCTGAATTAAACCAAGCCATCAGCGACGCTGGCTGCACCTCCAAGGGCCCAGATAACATCCCCTATCAGTTTCTGAAACACCTCCCCATCAAAGCCACCACTACCCTACTCACCATCTTCAACCACATTTGGTCCTCACACTCCTTTCCCCTATCTGGAGGACAGCTATTGTCATCCCCGTCCTTAAACCGGGAAGGATAGCACCGACCCACCAGCTACCGACCCATCGCCCTTACTTGCTGTCTCTGTAAAATTATGGAAAAGATCATTAATCAGAGACTAAACTGGTTCCTCGAGACCAACAGAATCCTCTCTCCTCACCAAAGCGGCTTCCAAAACGCCGCAATACCTAGACCAGTTAATTACGCCGACACCGCTATCCGGGAATCCTTTGCAAAAAGGAACACCTCATTGCCATATTTGTTGACCTCGAGAAAGCTTTCGACACTACTTGGAAATACGGCATTACCCGAAACTTCACACCATTGGCCTCAGAGGCCACCTCCCCATCTTTATTCAAAACTTCCTCTCACCCAGGCAGTTCCAAGTTCAGATTGGCCACACCCTCTCCAAGCTGTACCCCAAGAAGAGGGCGTCCCCAAGGCAGCATCCTCTCCCCACTCTCTTCAACCTGAGCATTAATGACATCGGAATGACCTTGGCCCCAGCATCAAACGTACCCTCACGTGGATGACTTCACCATCTTCTACTCCTCCCCTAGCTTTCCTATTGTTGAAAATAGGCTCCAAACCAGCCTCAATCAGCTGCAAGTCTGGAGCAACAATAACGGTTTTAGATTCTCCAAAGACAAGACAGTCTGCATGCACTTTTGTCATTTCAACAACCTCCACCCCAACCCGAACTTTGTGCTCAATGGGAATCGCATCCCTAAAGTTGAAAACACAAGGTTCCTTGGTCTAACTCTAGACCCCAAGCTCACCTACAAGCCACACATCACCAACCTGAAACTAAAATGCAATAGCTCCCTCAACCTCCTCCGTCTGCTCTCCAACACTACTTGGGGAGCGAACCGCTATGCTCTCCTCAAAATTTTCAGGCTCACCATTTGTGCCAAGCTTGACTATGGCAATATTGTTTACTGTGTCGCTCACAACTCATACCTCAACCACATTAACACCATCCAAAATGAAGCCCTCAGGCTTTGTCTAGAGCCTACAGGACCTCCCCAATCACTAGCCTTCATGTTGAAGCCAACGAACCCCCTTTCTACTTAGATGTAAAAAGCTTAGCCTCTCCTATGCTTTTAGAGTCCTCACCAACACCCAGAACCCTGTTTACAACCTCATCAGGTACCCCAATTTCTCCTCCCTCTTTGATAGGACTAAACCCTATCGCCCCCTTCAGCTTACGATTAAATCAGACCTCTTTCAACTTGGCATCAACCCCGCCACTCTCGGCACCTATTCCTGGCCCACTTTTCCGCCCTTGGGCCACCCCTTCCTTCTGTTCACCTAGACCTCTCCACTTATAACAAAACTCAAACTCACCCTAATCTCTTCATCAATCTCCACAACCAAATCAAAGACCAACTCTCAAATTACACTCCATCTATACTGATGGCTCCAAGGAAGGCAACAAGACAGCTGCTGCTGCCATCATCCAAGACATCACCCTCAGTAGCAGACTTCCTGACCACTCATCCATCTTTTCAGCCGAGGCTAAGGCCATTCTCCTCGCCCTCAACTTTATTGAGTACTCTCCTCTTAGTCACTTTGCTATTTTCTCTGACTCAAAGGCTGTTCTTACTTCATTACTCAATCTTAAATGGGATAACCTTACATGCCACCTCCTCCTCCGAAACTCTTTTCTCCCACCCTCTGCAGGAAAAGTGTTCTTTTCTTCTGGATACCCAGCCATGTTGGCATCCCTGGCAATGACAGGGCTGATACAGCCGCTAAGCTTGCCCTTAACCTCCTCCCTTCCCTTTTCCCAAAACCCTCTCTGACATCAAACCGCTTATCGCTTCTCTTGTTCGTGACCGCTGGCAAACCTTATGGAACTTCCAAATTGATAACAAACTCCATGTTATCCAGCCCACAATCCCGATCAAATCCACCATCAACAACCTTCTCGATCGACAACGTTCATATTACCCGCCTTAGAATTGGTCACACCCACCTCACTCACTCCCACCTCCTTATTGGTTCCCCCAACCCCTCTGTAACAATTGCCACTGCATCCTTACAATCCGACACATTCTCCTTGCTTGCCTCCTGTACAACCTTCCCAGAGCTTCTCTCGCCCCCACAACTTAATTGCTGAGTTCTTCCAAAAAATCCTCCAGATAAAATAGTCTCCTTCCTTCAGCATGCATCCCTCTACAACCATATTTAATCCTCCTCTTCCACCCCCTCTCTACTTTGCTTTTAGTTTTACCCATGCACCTTCTCTCTCGATCACAGCTTTCTGGCTTTTGTTCTTGAATTTCTCTCATTCTTCCCTGGTCTCTTTCCATTACTACCTCTAAAATGATCTGACCTCTCAGGCACAATTTGACCTTCGTTGTCGTGGTGCCGTTAAGACCTCATCAAACAAACAAACAAACTTAAGACTTCATTAGTGGTAGCATTTCTGTCAGAAAAAAATTTATTTTTAAAAACTTTGATCTTTAAGGGAACTTTGCTCTGTATTTTGAAATGTTTTAGGGAAATGCGATTTCCTTAAGTTTACAACATGCAGAACAGTGTAGATATAGAAAGATCTCTTAAACATTTTTGAGAATTCCAAAATGCCAACACAGTTCCTGCTGTGGTTAACTTCTAGAACACTTCAACTTATGTAAGTCCAGAATTCTTGTTTTCCTACATGATGATAATTGAGTTAAAAAAAAACCTAATTTGTTTCACATCTTGTAGGAGGCACGTGAGGTTGCAGAGCTGTTGGGTGTGCAGGCATTAACTGGCACAGATGCTAACAAAGATGCCGTCTTAAGGGCCATCTCTACAGCAGAGTGCATCCACATTTCTGCAGCAGTCAGTTGGAAACTGTCAGCCATTGTGTTATCACCAGGGGATATGTCGGAGATGAACAGCCCCAAACCTGATCATATGTAAGTATTATATGTAATATTCTAAGTGTCATAGAATGAATGGAAGAATTTTCTTCAAAATGCATTTGTGAAAGAGCACTAACTTGTATAAGGAAACAGTCTTTAAATGATATAAATTAGGAAAAATTATCCTTACGAGAAGGTTTTCTAATTTTGTTGTCAAGTTATAGAACAACTTTTCAAAAACTTTGCAAAGAAACTGAAAAACAAAATATCAGCCTTCCTATGAAAGTGTGATACCGTCAGCAATTCCATTCCAATAAGTACCATGTGAATTAATGTCTCTGAGTTACAAAATAAGCCACACCCACCATAGCAACACGATAACTACATGTAAGTGGGGGAAACAAACCTCAAATCCACAATCATGTACGACCAATGCATTGAAATTTAGATGTTCACAACGCCTGCCGCAAGCTTTGATTCATTTATGACACTTCTCCGGATCAATAGAGTTTTTAGCAAATTGGACGAACAAAATTCAGTTTGCTAACTGTTTTGGGTAACAGCAATCAGATTTACAAAGCCTGCAGCAGGCCTGTAAGCACAATTTTTGTTTACCATTTTGCTGTCACTCACTCAGTCTTGTGTGTGCAAAAATTTGTTTTGTACAGTAAATTGCATTGACTACATGAGCGTACGCAGCTAGCTAGTTGTACTGTACCGAGGATGTTTGGCCCATGTAGTTATGCAGATTTTGTTGCTAGGAAAATTCGTGCAGAGATTGGTTGAAAAAGCTGTCAATCATCTAACCCAGAGAGGTTAATTCTGTTATAATATAAGTGCTAACCTAATAATTTGTACACCTGGAAAAACTTACAGTTTCAGCAGTTATAACCGCTGGAAAATTGGGAATTTACAGAAAGAAATTTGTTTTGTAATTTTTCTTTACAAGATTTCTTGAGTTACCTTACTGCTCCTTTCTCCTGGGTATGGAGATTGAGGCTTCTATAAGCAAATTCTTCCATCTCTTTCTCTGTCTCTTGCTGCAGCTTCTTCCCAGTTGTTCCATCCAAAACTGTTTCTCTCCTTCTCTGCCACTCTTCTCCATGTTGTCTTAGGTCTTCCCTTCTTTCTTCTACTTTCTGGGTGTCAAGGTGATGGATATTCTGGCATATTTTTCTTCGTCCTTTCTTAATACATGACCCAGCCATCTCCATCTTCTCTTAAATATCTCCTTGCTTATCTCCACTGTGCCTGTTCTTTCATATTGTCCTTCATTGGTGACTTTCATTGGCCATCTAATTTTAAAAATAATTCTAAGGCATCTCCTTTGGAACACATCTAGTTTCTTCTCGTCAGCTATTGTCAGCTTCCAGGTTTCACATCTATAGAGGAGTGAGTACTGAGATTACATTTGATTAAAATATTTTTAGTTTAGTTTTTATCCTGTAGGTGTTTGATTTTCAAATCTTGTCAAGTTGTCTAAAAGTTGCCTGTGCCAGCCCAATTCTGCATTTTATATCTTCATCAGTGCCTCCCTCTTTGGACAGTGTTGCACCGAGATAGACAAAGCTATCAACATCTTCAAGCTCTGCATTTGCAACTTTAATTGTTCATCAGTTTTGTTGTTAATGCGCATGATCTTTGTCGTTTCTTGAGTAAGCAACAGTAAAAATAGTATATATGTGCTCTAAAAACGTCCCCCATGTAACTGCGATGAATCGTACATTCAATTGGGAAAGAAGGGAGCATATAAAAATGTATTTACTATTTACTACATTATTATTGTTTCTGTTGCGATTTTTTGTGGGAAGATTTATGACACCTTTATTCAGGACCGTGGGAAATTTTATAATTAATTCCAATTCTGCTAATTTGGAGCTCTTGAATCATTTTGATTCTTTGTGTTCCTCTTCCTGGATTTCTCTAGGTTGAAATTTAATTAATCTTCTTTATGTGTTTTGTTATTTTACAGTTGCTTTGTTTTAATCAACTTTAAAAGAAAATACTTTTGCCATTTAGAAATAGATGTTGAAAACAGAAATATTGCAATGATGAATTTCTGTGGGTTTTTTGGGTCATCATTCTCTGTTCTTGATAATATCGGTCTTGCCAGTCTTCAAATTTGGTGAGGCACAATGTATGTAAAGAAAGTATTGGAATACAAAAGTGACTTTGCAGCCAGAATATTTTCCAAAAAAATTATAGTAAAGTTTTTATATACTTTTTACTTTTTTATGTTTGATTTTTTTCTGGAATGGGGAAAGGGGTTAAATTTAAAAGGCACACACATTCCTCCTTGGTGACATCATCCATAAATATGATAATATTGTCATTACTGGGCGTTCTCCCAAGAAGCATAATATTTGTGTATAGTGTCCATCTTCTCATCAAGTACAGTGCAGCATTTATAATGGAGATGAATGTCCTGAGGTAATATAAGATTAAAATGAATATTTTTTTGAAGAGGGATTATTGTACACTTATTTCAAACATTGTAAGTGTCTTTATGCTTCTTTTTGTATTTTCTTTACAGTGAAATGCACGATAACATGGAGCGTCTTGACCTCAACGACAGTGACGAGAGTGACCTTGACAGAACGTCCAGCAACCTGCCGTCGTTGTCACAGTTCTTACTAACAGCAGCTGATATGCTGACCTCCACCTAGCGGCCAAACTGGTCATCATCAGTGCCTATAGCAGTGAAGGACGGAGTGGTCGTGTCACATCGGATGGTGTGCTCGCCATTTCTCGAGCCTTTCTTGCTGCTGGGGCTCAGAGTGTGTTGGTTCCCATCTGGCCCGTGTCAGATATTGCTAATGCTACTCTAATGAGGGGTATGTACGAGAGCTTGCTGAAGGGAACCAGGGTGAGTGGGGCTCTGTCGGAGGGCATGAGAGAGGTCCAGGTGGCACCGAAGTTTGGACATCCGTCACACTGGGCAGGATTTGTGCTGGTTGGATGTGATGTGAGGCTGAACAATAAAAGTGCAATGTTTGGGAATGCTCTTGGGGACATGATGACAACACCTTCCAAGTGTAGAGAGGCAATGAGGGTGGTGCTGCATCTGGTGAGACATTAGTTGTATTTTTAGGTTATGATATTAGCAATTGTTTCAAGAAGGAATATCAATGAAAATGAAGGTTTTTTAAAGCATTGGTGTGTGACATGTATAGTATATAATAGAAGATAAATTTTTTAGTGTAAACCAGAGTAATTACAAAAAGATGGGAGCATGTTAATGTTATTTTGCACATTATATTAGGCTTTTAGATATATATATATATATAAAATATATATATATATATATATATATATATATATATATATTATATATGTATAATATATATATATTGGAAAATATTTTCATAGAAGTCTTTACCTTTAGCTAAATACTGCTGGAAAAGATACTGGTTAAATATTAAGAGTCTACTATCTTTTGTTCAGAAAGTATAACAAATATGTTCAGAATAAATTTAAAATATAACTTTGAGCTTGTTTATCAATCATACTAAAAGGAAACTTTCTAGGTATTAAAAGGTTTCTCAACTTAGGAACATGTTTGAAGATAGAAAATATATTCCTTAGGCTTTTTGCATGGAATATCTCTTAACTTCTCCTGAGAAAATGTATTCCTTTTGCTCTAACGTGTATTAAGTAGTGACACACAAGGAAGCAGCAGGTGCCCATTTGTAGCAATCCAGGATTGCACTACCATATACGAGATGAGCACTTAAGTTAGACTATATAGACCCTCGTTGTCGTGGTGCCGTTAAGCCCTCATCAAACAAACAAACAAAAATATACTGTATTGTTTTTTGCTAAGTATTTTGTCACATCATAGGCATTCCCTGGAGTTTTGATTGATAAGGATGAAGATTATGTTTAGGCATATCTGTCGCATTGCTTTTCTGCAACGACTCACAACAAGATAAAGGAGTAACATATTCAGAGAATCAATTGTCTGTGACATTTTGTGACAAAATTTTGTTGTTCAAAAATCTGTGACATTTTGACATTTTTGTGACAAAATTTAACAAAATGAACATAAATAGATGTATTAAAATTTGTCTGACATTTTGTGACGTTTCATTTTTCACTCACACTCTTTGGTAATTTGATGTTGCATTTTAGTGGTCATTTTTCATGAAACAGACATAACCAATGATCCTTTCTATGAGTATTACCGGTCAACTGGTCATGTGGGAATCTATGCAATCAAATGTGACAAAGGCAAAACTGATGTGACATTCTGTGCAAAAGGTGTTAAAAATTATGTGACATTTGAGACATGTGACAAATTTGAAATTTTGTGACATGACATTTTGTGATATGCCATCAATCATCAATCTATTCTCTGCATATTTCTTCCCATCCTGAACAGATTGAAAAATCCCTCCAGCGCATCAATAGAGGCCAGGCCAATCCCATGTACACCACACAGCAGAGCATCATGAATAAAGTAGGACCTGTCCGAGGATGGCAAGAACTTCTCAAGTCCGTTGGCTTTAGGTTTGAAGAAGATCCAACGGGGTGTATACCCCCATCAGTTTTCTTTCCAATCTCTGACCCTGGTGATCAGCTTCTGAGAGCCAGCTCCAGTTTGCAAGCTCTTTTAGGTGAGTAATATATTTCAAGATTTTTTGGCATTGTGTTTAGATGCATATTTAATTAACTAGGCAAAAATGTTTGGCTCGAGTAGCATGACCTGACTTTATGAGGGTCATTTACGAGTGCAAAGTCCATTGAACCCAGCATTTAAATACGCATATAAACACAATGCCAAAACATAAATCTTTCTATAAAATTTCAGTGTTAGATTGTTTAAAATGCATATAAAAATATATATTTTAAAAGAAGGAATGAAAAACAAGAAAAGTTTACATACATTTTTTTCGCTTTGTCAAGAAATTCACCTGTTGTAAAAATGGAAAACCAAATACTGAGTCGTTCATTACGTACATTTAATGCATGGGTCATGACGATGCAAATACTCCATAGAAAGTTTATAAACCAAGTTATTAAACACACTTTTATGTTTATTCATGTTTATTCTGTATTGAATTTCATCATTGATTGAAAATATGATTGTCTTATGTTTTGATTATTGTTGATATTTTATGCAAATTTTGTTGCTCTAAATATTCTTCCAAGTTTTCTTGCCATAAAATCGAATAATTTTTTTATTATTTTGTAAATATATATGGTTTACCTTTTAACTATCCAATCAAGCTCTTTTACTCAATTCATGCATCCAGCCCTTGATAACATACATATATATGGCCTTCATTCATTTCAATCATCATCTGGTTTTCTTTGGAACAGTTTCTGGCCCACATAAAGAATGGCTCACACTGCAAATAATTTTTAAGCATTTTTGAAAACAAATCTTTTCTTTATTTCATAGCTTTGTTACCTATTATATAATTCCTCTTTTTAGTTTAATGAAATAAGTTTGATTTGCGCTGTATAAGAACATTCATTTTCATTATTTTATTATTATACATATATGTGTATAAGATGCATTCATTTTAGCCCATGGCAAAAGCAAGTTTTATCATGTGATATAATTGATATGTTTGAATGACATTAATTAATATCAAAATGATGATTCCTTCTGGTTTACTAATTGTTCCTATCTTGATTTTGGACCATTATACCCTCCGGACGGATAAAATTATCTCCTTCCTTCATCATGCTTCCTTCTACAACAATATTTAGTCCTCCTCTCCCACCCACCCTCTCTCTACTCTGTTTTTCTTCACCCATGCACTTCCTCTCTTGATCCCAGCTTTCTGGCTTTTAGTTCCCATGTTTCTCTTAATTTCCCTGTTTTCTTTCTTTTCTACCTCTGGAATGATCTAACCTCTTAGGCACAATTTGACCCTCGCTGTTGTGGTGCCGTTAAGCCCTCATCAAACAAACGTACTTTATTTTCTTGTCATAGGTCTTCCTGGTAATACCATTCTTGCCATATCCAAACTTCTCTCAGCGCCAGAGGCGGCCCAAGAAATCATTGAGATGGTGAGTACTCAAATTGCTATGTCATGAGAATGGAGAATTTGACAAGAACAAAGACATCAAAAGCAATCTTATGTTATTGGTTGCCAAAGAGTTTAAGCCCACAAGAAAGAGCACAACATTCTAAATGCAACAGTCTTTAAATCTTGTTAATAGCACGTATAGTTTATGAATTATGACTGATTAAAATTTTAGCATGAATGCAGTGAATGCATAGTTTGTGTTAAATTTGTGATGTTTAACCAGGCTGAAAAGCTTTATGTAATTCTTTATATATCCTTCCTAAATTTCAGTTCCCGAAAATGTTGACAAAGTCTATTCCTGCTAGATTTTGTTTACGAGTTTGGTCAACACTTAAACATGTTTGGTTAAAATTCCTTTCCATTTTTCACAATTGTGTGACTAGCAATTTAAAAAAAAAAAAATGGTTTATATAAGGAGATCACAAAAGGAACTTAAAGGAATATTCCCATGGTTTTTTGTAAAAATTTATTAGAACCAATTTGTTACAAAGATCAGGTTGAAATCATATTCCGTTCAGGAGATATGGATTTGTAAAGATTTCCCAATTGCATTTTAAAGTTTTTGTACAGTATGATGAATTCATGTTTGAAGATGTCATAGAGACAATTTCATTGCAAATGTGTATGTATTTCTTTCAATGTTAATTGGTTGTTTCTGTATAATTAGAAACAATTTTCCAAAGGGTATTGAAGTAGGGTATATTTGGCACTGTAAATAAATACCTAACTTTCATCAAGTTATTTAGCTTATCAAAATGGCTTATCACGATATGTTGGCCAGGGTATTTGTGATATCATGGTAAAAGGAATTCGTGGTAATCGACATATCATGAAATGAATTTGCTAATCATTGGTAGATGGTTCCATTGGCTTCAACCATATTTAATTGTAGACAGCCAGAACACTTCTAGAGCACATAGTAGTATTTATTTGCAGTGAAATGCCACACAAATTAGTCAATATAAAAATATCTGAAGATCTAAGTTAGTTTGTGGAAAAGAGGGTGGTTGGGTTACATGTTTTCCTCTGCTTCCCTCTGTCTGTGGTGAATTTTCTCGTCGCTTTGCAAAATAAGCGTGTATTCATATTAGTAGTTGCTGTATGAATAAAATTAATAAAAATGCTGTGTTGTTTTTCTGCAGCGCCAAGCCCTTTCAAGTTTAAGGATAAGTTTAGTGGTAGTGCATAATCTAATAACAATAAAAGGAGCTAAAGGGTGAGAAGAAAATAACAAAAATTATTGTCCTGTTTAGTAGATATTCATGTTTTAAAGCTCTGAAACCCTGTGAAAATGTGGCTGGTATCAGATTTGTAGTGACATCACAGTCTCGCATTTCTTAAAGATCTTTTAGCGCATGAGGAGAACACTGGCTAAAGAATTAACCATTGGAAGAATTTAGGAAAAAGAGTTTTCAATTACAAAAAAAAAAAAATGATATTCAATTAAATATAGTAGCAATTGAGAAGCAAGTAAAAGTATGAAGTCGTTCTTCTGTTATAAACTTTCTTCGCCAGACATTTTGTGACATCTTTAAATATATGTTATTTCATGAACATAACAAAATATCAAAATGGACATAGCTGCCCACAGAACTAAGCAATAAAGAAAAGAGGCTCTCAAATTATCAAAAGCAATATTTTTAAAGACTCACCCAAAAAATGACAACAAAATATTTGTGAAAATCTGCCTGTCCTAATCATTTTTAAAATGATTCCATGAGTAACTACTTATGTGGTTATACAAATTCAGAAAGATATGATTGTTATCTCTCTATGTGAAGAATTATTTTTTGTTTGTGTTGTCTAGTTTGGTGCAATACGATTTCATAAACATACAGAGTGAAAGTCTCACTCTGATAGAAAATTTTCTTTGAATTCAAATTAATTGTGCTGAAAATGAATCTATTTATAAGAATTGCAAAAACTGAATGACTTTTTTTTTTAAAAAGGTGCTCACAAATTTGTTTACATTGGTAGCAAGATAGTATAACACACCCACATTGTTGATTGATGCCAGCTGTTCGTTTCTCAATTGACACCTGAATCTTGCGTTTCTCTTATTTCTCTCATCCGCTCACCAACAGTTAAAGGATTTATTGAGCTGTGTGGACATGATGCGGAAGAGCGCTGAGAATCGCTCTTCTGACAGCTCATGTTTCATCCCAAGCAGGGTCCAATCACCGGGCACAATCCATTCACAGATGGTAGGGAACAAAATCTCCTCAGAAAAAAAACAAATGCAAATTTGTTTGGTTGCTGTGCTCTTAATTGTTGTTTTCTTTTGTGAATACTAAAAGAATCTTTTTGATTTCAAACAGTTTTTGTTGTTTGATTAAATTCTTTACCAGCTTCCTCTCTTTTTTTTGTCTCATTTCATAAATTCTGCATGAAGCATCTTTTCTGTTTGAATTAATTTTGCATTAAGCATATTTCTGATTAAACAAACTTAAATCTCGCTGGCTTATTTTCATTTCTGTTATAATTTCTGTGAGTTTGAAAATCTCTGTCAAAATTCTTTTGTTACATGGTAGGGATATCTTGTCCAAAAAATGCAAATTTTTGCATTTATTTTGTTGCTGTGCACTTAATTATTATTTTTTTCCATTTGTGAAAAGAATGCTTTTGATTTCAGAGTGTTTTTTGTTGTTTGATTGAATTGTCAGTAACAAGTTGCATAAAATGACTCTTCTCTCTTTTCTTTCTCAATTTAACAATTCCGCATCAAATATCCCTCCTGTTTGAATTAATTCTGCATCAATCATCTTTCTCTTTCAACCAAACTTAAATCTTGCCGGCTTATTTTAATTTTTACCTATGTAATGGCGATTTCATCCGTCCGTTTGTTCGTCCACAGTCTTTTCTGAGATTTCCTCAAAAATGTTAAAAAAAATTGAGAATTTCTCAGAAAATGTTAAAGATTTTTTAAATTTCCTCAGAAAATGTTAAAAGTTTCTTTCTTCAGATATCGTTTTGGAAGGTTAGAATTTTCTAACAAAATGTTGAAGTTTTCCGGACACTTAAGACAGATTGAAGACTATAGTTTCCTTAAAAAGTCTACAAAACATTTGATAATTTCTTGGAAGATAACTCTTAAAATGATATAATTTTCCAATTTTCTTTAGAGATCCTCAAGCGTCTCTCTCGTAGCACTGGAGATTTAAAATTCTTCAAAATATTTGGGCATCAACGGTTGTATCAGGCATAATTATTAAACTCTGCCTTTATTATTGTGGTCATTTGCATCAAGTAGCTACAGTACAATATATGAACTGACCAGACTTTTTTATTTAGTATGCTCAGTCAGGGAGGGTGACAGGATGTGACTGCATATGGACATAGGAAGGGATGCTGTGTGGAACATGGATGGGGGCCATCCAGGACATATGATATAATATATACCATGTGGTATACACCAAGGGCTATATCAGGCATAATTGACTCCACCTTTTTTTTCTTATTCAACAAATCATTTGCATATAAGTTATTATATGAACTGATACTTTTATACATAGTATGCTCATTCAGGGACTGTGATACCTAAGATAAGAGTTATGGAGCCTATGGGATGTCATGTGGGACATGGGGTGGGATGCCATGTGAGACATGGGGTGGATGTCATGTGGGACATGGGATGTCATGTGGGACATGGGATGTCATGTGGGACATGGGATGTCATGTGGGACATGGGATGTCATGTGGGACATGGGATGTCATGTGGGACATGGGATGTCATGTGGGACATGGGATGTCATGTGGGACATGGGATGTCATGTGGGACATGGGATGTCATGTGGGACATGGGGTGGGATGCCATGTGGGACATTGGGTGGGATGCCACAAGTAACACAGAGTGTGACATAGGTTGAAATGTCTTGTGTGACATAGGGTAGGAGGTATGTGGGACATAGGGTAGGAGGCCATAGGGATATGGGATGTGATGCCATGTGGGACATAAAATAGGATGTCATTGGGACATTGAAAGGGATACCATGGTGGAATCCAATGTGGGACATTGGGTGGGATACCATGTTGGACATCAGGTGGGAAGCCACTGATGTGGGACATACAGTGGGATGCCATGGGGACATAGGGAGAGATGCCATGGGGCCACAGGGAGGTTGCCATGTGGGACAGGGAGGGATGTCATGTGGTACATATGGTTGAATAAATGGGGGACATACATGTAAGATGGGATGCCATGTTTGACATATGGTAGAATGCCATGTGGGACATATAATGAAATGCCATGTGAGACATACTGTATGGTGGAATATCATGTGAGAGATATGGTGGAATGCCATGTGGGACAAGGCATGGGATGGGATGTCATGTGGGACATGGGGTGAGATGTCATGTGGCACATGTGATGGGATCCATGTGGGACATAGGGTGGGATACCGTGTGGGTCATAGGTTGGGATGCCATGTGGGACATATGGTGGAATGCCATGTGGGACATATGGTGGAATGCCACGTGGGACATGGGATGGGATGTCATGTGAGACATTGGGTGGGATAACATGTGGGAGATATGGTGGAATGCCATGTTGGACAAGGAATGGGATGGGATGTCATGTGGGATATGGGATGCCATGTGGGACTTAGTGTGAGATGCCATTTTTATAATTGGCTGGGTCATATGATATGGGTGTCAATTTGCATGGGCGGTATTTACTGTTCTAGTTGTAATAATTTCTGTTATTGAAAATCTGTGTGGGTGTGTTTTAGCTAGTTAGTGATTTTCCATTGCAATCTTTGTCACCTGGCACAGTCCAATTATGGATGGAAGTGACATATCGTCCAAGACCACAAGCTGTTTGCATTTCTTTTGTTGCTGTGCACTTGTTTCCTTTGAATTCTAATTTCTAAGAGAATCTTTGATATCAGACTGTTTTTGCTGTTTAATGAAATTGTGAGTAACAACTTTTATCAACTGCTTGTCTTTTCTTTCTCAATTCATCAATTCCACATTAATCTCCTGTCTTTTTTAATTAATCTGCATCAGAAATCTTTTTGTTTTCATCAATTCCACTTTTAAATCTTGCTAGCTTATTTTTTCATTCTTGTAATGTGTGACTGTAATTATGACTGGAATCCATTTTTGGTTCCAATGTGATAGCATCAGGATTCTTGCGGTCATGATGGCGTGTGTGCGTGTATGGGTGTGTGCGTGTATGTGTGTGTGTGTATGTTTGTGATGGCCATCTTGTTAATGCGATATCTCAAGAACGATACACTGGATTCATGATATTCTTAATATCACTTTACTATAAAAAAAAAGCTTGAAAACATGATATCTTCAGAACGGTAAACTGGATTCCTGTATATTTGGTACACCTATAACCCATGATCTGTAGATGTGCCCTATTGTTTTTGGTAGTGATATCATGCATATTAATAAGTAGGCGGGGCTTAATGTAAATGTCTTGAAATGTTCATATTTTAACAACCGCATTTCTGTTTTGTTTCATATTTGGAATAATTATGATATTAGCTGGTGTGTACATGTTCATGATGTAAAAAATGTTGAGTATCAATCAAATGCATAGTAGGCGGGGCTTAACATGATTTTGTTTACAAGAGCTTGTAAACACAGTATTTCAATAACTGTACTTGAGATTCAGTTCATATGTGGTACACAGATAACCCATGGTCTGTAGATGTGCCCTATTGTTTTTGGTGTTGATATTATGCATATTAATTGGTAGGCGGGGCTGAATGTAAAAAAATTAAAAAATTCATATTTTAACAACTGCATGTCTGTTTTGGTTTTGTATTTGAGATAATTGTGATGTAAGCTCATGGGTACATGTTCTTGATGTAAAAACGTTGAATTTCAATAATATGCATAGTGGGCAGGGCTTAATATGACTGCTGAAAAGAGCTTGTAAACACGTTATCTCAAGAACAGTAAACTAGATTCAAGTAATATTCGGTACACAGATAGCCCATGGTTTATAGATGTACCCTTTGTTTGTGGTGGTGATATCATGCACATCAATAAGTGGGAGGGACTTTAAGTGAACATTTTGAAAAAGATAAATGAGCAAGTGTATGTATGTTTTGCATCATATTGGGCATAGTAAATTTGTTGGTTATTGTGTACATGCATCTAATATCAGCAGATGTCATTAATATGCATGGTGGGCATGGCTTAATGTGAAAGTGATGAATGATGTAAACACTATACCGTACCCCATGTACTATACATCAGATTTATGCTATATCAGGTACACAGATGGGTCATGGTCTGTGCATATGTTCTATTGTTGTGGTAGTGAATATAAATGAGTAGGGTGGGGCTTAATGACAAATTCTTGTAATAGGATGAATGAGCATTTGTTTTCGCATCATACTTGCTATGATAGTGTTGTTAATTATTGTGCAAATTGCTTATGTTGTCGATATTTTATTGATCTGCATGGTGGGTGTTGTTTATTAATAAATATCCTGGAACAAATATTTCATAATATGCAATGACATGACAGTAAGTATAAATTTTGCAAATCAATCAGCTTATGAAAAAGAAGCATCAGAACCACAAAACCTTTTGGTTCTGGTTTCAAGCACTGATAGATTTTCTTCTCGGGTTAAACCGCTGGTCTCATTTATTACTGTTTTTGAGATCTTGCATATGTGGTGCCCCCTATACCTCTTGAAACTCAATTTACTTGTCACCTTACATGTAGCATTTCATCGTTTTGAAAACTTTTTTGATCATTTTATTTACCATCGAAAGGCTCTTGTAGTTCGTGTTTAGTTCAATCGTTGTGTGAATGTGAGTGCGCTTTTTTCCCTCTCTTTCTCTCTCAAGTTTGAGAAAGATTTGAGGCAGAAAAATACATTGGAAGAGAAAAAAAAGTATATCTTGTGTTTGTAGAATATTGTGAATCGATTAAGATTTATACCAATAAACCAAAAATGAATGATATGAAATGTTAATATCATGTTTATTCTCTTTGTGTATTGTAAGTGTTTTGAGCCTTATGGAAAAAGCTGATGTGAAATGTTTGTTGTAATGTAATGTAACTACAGTTAGCAGTTTACATGGTTTGAGCTTATTCTCTTTTCAAATATTGCTTTTCCTTGTGTGTGTGTGTGCACGATTATTGTTAGCACTAATATTCCACAGTATTGCCCAGTTGTTGCACTCCACATATTTTTGTCTAAATGTTTTCTTTACTAATATTTATTTCAAAATATTTCTGATATAAATGTTTTTGATGTATTTATTACTGTTATTTACATCATCAAAAGAGGGGATTGTTGTAAATGACTGAAAGACTAGAACAAGGGTTATTAATTAATTTTTTTCAAGGGCCATCATTTCACAACAGCCTCAGGCCGTGGGCCAATCGCATGACAAAACCAGCGTCACATGACAAACAAAACTCGTCAAAACAATCCCTGACAAACAAGCTGAGAGCGCACGCAATAAGAAGGATGTATGCCAGATGTCACCGCTTCTCTTATCAGCCTTCCTTTGGCAAGCTGCGAATGTACCCATTTTATAACAGAACTAAAGATAACATATTGCATGATAAGCCGCGATGTTATAGTGCGTAGATCTCATCTCATTCAGATTTTTTTCCCCCGCTACGACTATTGTTCGCGGACCAGATTGGATTGTCTGGCGGGCCATATTTGACCCGCGGGCAGCCTATAAAAAACGCTGCACTAGAATATCAATTTCACATTAAGATATATTCCTATTTATAACTAAGGAAATCTTTAAAAGAAATACAGTTTCAACAAGTCAGATCATACTGTTGAAATGTTGTAATATTCACACTTTGATGTTTCAAGATCAAGGTAGCATTTTCTTCATTTGAATGTTGGAGTATGCTCGTCTGCTTATAGAACCTTGTGTTTCTCAGCAAAGTTGAATCCGTTCTCATTCAAAACAGACTAAAGGCTGTAACACACCGAACGGGACGCGGCCAGCGATTTTTTACATATTACAGGAAACAAATGTTATAGGATGCTTTGACATTTTGCTTACACATGATGAAGTTTACAATTGAGGCTTTCTGATGATACTGGAAAATTTCTTGAAAGTTATTTTTTGTTCAAATTGAAGAATTTCCCTTTAGTGGGGCGCAATTTTCTGTGGTGATGCGAATTTTGCTTTAATGGGCGTAGAAAGGCCCTTTCAATCAATTTTCAGTTATTATCTGAATAGCCATGCAATGACGATGCTTCTCTGAAAACAAGAGGTCAAAATGTTTCTTTTCCTTTGTTTTATTCAATTTAAGAGTTTAAATAAAAGGTTACCGCCCCCCCCCCTCTACGTACATTTACCCCTTATTTTGCACCCTTGCACTTCCCATTTCGATCCCAGCTTCCTGGCTATTAGCCCCTATACTTCTCTCAGACTCCTATCTTCTGTTCTTCCTACCTCTGGAATGATCTAACCTCTCAGGCACAATTTGACCCTGGCTGCGGTGGTGCCGTTAAGTGCTCTTTAAACAAACAAACAAAACAAATTGAAAAAAAATATATAATAATAAGATTAAGCTGCATTCTTTGAGACCTGTTACAGGTTATACACAGACAATTCCACAAAAACTGTATGTAGTGCTGAAGGATGCACAATATGCAAGTGCACCCTCTATTTTGTCTTAGCCGCTAGAATAAGTCGTGATTGCACAACACATGTAAAATGCCACAATCACAC
The DNA here is from genome assembly GCA_020152595.1 of Chiridota heheva. NCBI lineage: Eukaryota > Metazoa > Echinodermata > Holothuroidea > Apodida > Chiridotidae > Chiridota > Chiridota heheva. Next base: position 857,122 of record JAIGNY010001194.1, read on the forward strand.
ATTCTTCCCGTAACACAAGATTTGTGGATAAGGGAAGAAAAGTATTAATGTGATTAAGGAGAGAAACCTATCGAATGTTCAAATTAGAAGAGGGAAGTGGTTGCCATGAGCTTGAAAATTCTCATTTTTTTTTTTTTATCAAACATTGTTGACAAAGAATGTTGCCAGAAATATATGAAGAACAATACAAGGGCTTGCACCAGGATAATAGCAGTCGTGTATTCTCATCCATCTTTTGGTGCAGATGAATAAGAGTATATGACTGCTACTATTTTATAGCTGAGTTGACAGGAGCAATTAAAGTGTCTTGCTAAAGGACACAATGTAGTGCTCGCTACAGGATTTGAAAGCTTAGGTTCCTTTTTGGTAGTTTCAGCAATATTCATCTTTCACAACAGTGTATCAGTGTGCACATTGAGCCTGCTTATGATATATTTTCTTCTTAATTTTTCCAATGGGAGGAAGAAAGGAGACAACAAATGTATAGCTTTTATTTATGGTATTTAGTAGTTTTTTTTTTTTTAAACAATGTGTTTGAAATAAGGTTGTGACACTTAGCATCTTTTCATCAACGTACAGCCATCACTATTACGTTTGGTTAACCGTTTAACCATAAGTGATGACGTAATCATCCAGTGACGTAATATTTTATACTGTTTGTGTGCGTTATCACTCACATGCATATATCGATCATTCCCTTATGCAAACTTGCACAGCCTACTGCCATTTTGGGGATGGATTGCATTTCCATGTTGGGTTAAATATTATAAATGAGTGGAAACGAGAGTGGTAAAAACTGATTAATGCAAGATGAAAGTTCATGAAAATAAATGGTACTAATGGCAAGGGAACGCACACCACTGGGGTTAAATCATTTTCTTTGCAAATGATGCAATGTCTTCAAGAGAATGAAAACAACCACAAAAATCACAATACTGCCCACTAACAAACCTAGTTTTTCATTGAAGAAAATGTAAGGAACATACCGTAAGCAATCCTGCAAAAAAATTTAAAACAAAACTTTTATTTTCCATAATCCAAGCACTGTCAACAAAGTTAAGCAGTTAAGTGGGCCAAAACTGCCATAAAATATACTGCACATGTTCACACACACGCAGAAATACCTCGCGCTTGAGATATTGAGGGTGTCTAAGACATGCGCACTTCGAATTTAACGTGGGATTCCTCTCGAATATTGCGTGGCCCACTCAATGATTCTTCCACGTGGAATGTAAAAAAAGTTAGTATGTTATTCCTATAATAATAATAATAGGAACATTTATATAGTGCTTAATCCACACTGTGGAGTATGCTCGAAGCGCTTATACAATAAAAATGATAGATTAATGTAGATAAACGATTAAATTAAATTATAATAAGATATAGATCAAACTTCTTAAACAAATATGTTTTGAGCTGAGATTTAAACGTATTCAAAAATGTAATGTCTTTCATGGATTTCGGAATATCATTCCATTTTTTGACGGCTGCCACTGTGAAAGACCTATAACCAAAAGATTTTAGTTTCCACTTTGGTATATCCAGCAATTGCTTGTCACTAGACCTGAGACACCTTTTTGGCTGATAGATGGACAGAAGCTTACAGAGGTATTCTGGTGTTGCTCCGTCTATACACTGGTAGGCTAAACACAATATTTGATACTCGATTCTAGCTTTAACTGCAGTAGCGAGTGCAAAAGCTTTAATGCGGCTGTAATACTGTCTTGTTTTGGTGTTTTAGTGACAATACGTGCAGCTTTGTTTTGTATCCTCTGCAATCGTTTGATGTTCTCATGTCCTTATTAGGAGTTACAGCATGGCTGTGAGCAAAAGATTTGCACATGGGCTGGTCAGTGGTTGGGAGATATGTACTGTGATTTGATAGTGAATGGATAAGGGCGGAAATTTCTTGTGTGTAGTTGACGGTTTATGTTAATGAGTGCTATCCTAGGCCTTCCTTATGAGTGCAAGCTAGCTGCGTTCCATGCGATCCCAGGTACCGTGGAAATGTTTAGTGTTATGAATATGGACCCCGTGTAAAATGTGAAGGCAATAACTCTAGGTAAAGATTGACACGAGAAAGAGATGCCACAAAGTATGATTTTCTGATATCAACTTACAAAAAGAATTAGTTTTTGAATAATACTTTTTCTACTCCCACCTAATTAATAGTTCCCTCACCACCACTTTGCAATAATAGACTGGCAGTCAAACACATCCTCATCTACTGTCAACCCCTTGTCCTTCCTTTCCCTCAACCCCTTTAACTCCATCACCAAAGTCTTCCTCAAAAACTCTATCTACAAATAAAAAAACTCTCCTCCCTGCATTACATCAAGTACTGCAGCAACATATGACCCCCTTCTCTCACTTTTTAACTAACCCTTGCTCATTCTGCTATCTCTCATCACCTCTCATAGTTTTTGTCACCTCTCATCCTTTCCGTCACCTCTCATCCTTTTCTTCACCTCTGAGTTTCCCCACCACCACTCTTGCAATAATTGCCACGATGAATTGACAGTCAAACACATCCTCGTCGACTACCCATTTCCCGTCCTCCTCAGAGCTTCCCTCAACCCCTTTAACTCCATCACCAAGCTCTTCAACAACATCTGACCCCCTTTCCCTACATAACCCCTGCTCACCCCATGGGGAGCACTTCCATATGTGAGGTATATATACATTGCCACCGGAGCAGTTGCCCTTTCTTAAATAATTTTCGTAGTGCAGGTATTAAAAATCCAATCTCTCATACTTACTGCTGGTCTAAAAAAAAGTTGCTTATTTTCATAGTGCAGGTATCAAAAATCACTTATTTTTGTACTGCAGATATAAAAAATCATCTTTTTTTGTACTGCAGGTATCAAAAATAACTTATTTTCATACTGCAGGTATCAAAATCATAAGCTGTCATACTGCAGTCACCAAAAAAATCTCTCATACTGCAATACAATTTTGAATTTCTAGGCGGCACATACCTACCACTTTAATATGAAAATGCTTACCCCCTCTTCCTCCCTGGTGCTTACCTCACTATCACCTTTCTTCCTTTTCTTCACCTCTGACATAATCTTATCTCTTTAGCACAACTTTACCATTACTATCCTGGTGCTGTTCAACCCTACCAACTGACCTAAATTATATCACCAGAAGTGTCATTAGAACATCTCTGTCTCTTAAGAGGCATACAAAACTATTTTGAAGAGGAATTTTTAAGTCAATAAAGAATATTAAACTTTATTGGTATTTGTGGCTGTCTATTGATTTTTACTGATATTTATCAATATTTAGGGCACATCATAAATGATGCTGTGAAATACATTAACAATTAAGTATTTGTTCATAAGAAGATGATGAGTCGTGTGCACTATTGGTTGATTTCAAAAGATAGTCTTATTAAGATATAGGCAATGTTAACTATATTGTTGTTAAGTCTATAAAAAGCCACATAAAAAACGAGCAAATTTAAAATCATTTATAGAAATTGGCTGTGTTGTAGCTTGTATAGTTTTCTCAGACCCAATTATGTGCAAAATGCACTTTAAATTTGAGACATCAAAGAAGGCAGATCTGAAAATCATCTGATTGTCTGCTCCAATGCTGTGTAGGAGAGCAGCAGGCACCAACAAATGTATTTGAATTTTAACCAAAACTACAGACAACATAGTACAGGAAAAGACAAGTCACATCATTAAGAGTAACTGAACTAATGGAAAGCAATTGCATAAAGATCTTGCACTGGCATCCATCCACTAGTTTATCTGAGAAAAACAATTGTAGATAATTAATTTTATTTAAACTATTTGAATTTTTAGGTTCCATAGAACATGATATTGGCCATTTCTAGAAGACTGACCCCTCCAGTTACTGCATGCTATGAAAATTTGTGTGCAAATTGAATTAAACCGTCACTATGTAAGGCAATAGTTTTTATTATTCTGTTTGATTTTGGTGCCCAATAAAGAATCAGCTGGATTACTTCAAGATTTTATTCTATTTTAAAGGCACTCAGTATATGTCATTTATGCAACAATTGCCATTGCACTCTCACAGTCCACCATGTCCTCCTTGTCTGCCCCCTGTACAACCTTCCCAGAGCTTTTCTCACCCCCCATAACTCAATAGGCGAGCTCTTCCAGTAAAACCTCCGGATAAAATTATCTCCTGCCTTCATTATGCTTCCCTCTACAACCGTATTTAGTCCTCCCCTCCCACCCCATCTCTCTACTTTTGCCCCGTTTTTCACCCATGCACTTCCTTTTTCAAACCTAGCTTCCTGGCTTTTAGTCCCCGTGTTTCTCTCAATCTTCCCCTATTTTCTTTTCTTCCTACCTCTGGAATGATCTAACCTCTCAGGCACAATTTGACCCCCTCCCCTCCCTCCCTGTCATGGTACCGTTAAGCCCTCATTAAACAAACAAACCAAACAAATATTTATACAAATGTTTTTCAAAATACAGGAGGCTGTCACTATTGTCTGTTTTGGAGGAAAGATGGCAATTTGTAAATTGATCTAAAGTTGGATGAATTTGAAGCCTTCATTTATGAGCAAAGCTTACAGGAGCTCTATGTTAACGGTCAGGGCATTTTCTGTGCTGATTCATGGGAATGTTGAAATAACAGCGGTTTTAATATCAATACACACGTCATTAAAGAATGAATATAGTATAGACGAGTTTACAGTCTCAGTCTGCTCATGACGTATCGCCTTCAATTTGCGAGTAAACGATCCAACCAGTTTGAGGGCACAGCAAAATATGCTCTTGGTTCGCGTCGTTTAGAAATACGCACATTGTACATGGCCTAAGGTTATAAAATCTGCCCTAAATTTCACTTTCTGTGTAAGGACGACATAAGTTTTTCCTGATGACAACATAAGTTTTTCCTGATGACTTAATAATAACTAGAATACTTAAAGTTACATAGCATTGAGAAAAGAAAAAAAAAATGAAGCGAGAGAATTTTAAATAAAGTAACTTTAAAAATGTGTTATCGTTACAGTCAATAGGGAATATTGTTTGTGTACTCGCAAATTACTCGCAACTCAAAATGGCGGACAGAATTGTGAACTCGTGTGTTGATTGAAAATAATTAAAGTTGATGTGTTCATTCCTATGAAAGGTTATCAGCACCATAATGCAAGAAATGTGCATTCTAGAGACTCGGGAAATGGTACGTCTGTGATATGGTCACATTTGTGACAAAATTTCATTGTCCAAAAATCTGACATGTTGAACATTTTGTGAAAAAATGAACATAAACTGAAGTATTATTGCACCCACTCTCACCTACTTTCCGGCTCCTCTGCTTCTCTCTGCCCTACATGCAACACAGATATCTCTTAATCAAGCATATCCTTTTAACTTGTTCTTTATACCTGAACTCCAGATCACACCTCTCCCCCTCAATTTCTGATCTTTTCAAGAACAATCCTACCTCCAACTTCATCACCTTTCTCCACAACAGCAATTTATTCCACCTGATCTAGACCTTCCTTTCCTTCCCTTCCCTGCCTTACCTTCCCCACCTTCCCTTCTCTGCCTTACCTTCCTCACTTTTCTTTTATTACCTTAACTTCTTTTCTTTATTCACCTTCTCTCCCTCCCTCCCACCTCTCTTTCCTCTCTGTCCTAACTCAAGCACCTTAGTTTTTAACACCCTCTTGGCACATTTGACTTGACTGTCATGGTGCCGTTAAACATCAACAAACCAAATCAAGATGTATTAAAATTTATCTGACATTATGTGACATGTTTTACCCCTTCACTCACACTCATTGGTGATTTGATGTTGCATTTTAGTGGTGGATTCCATTTTTCATGAAACAAGACATAACCGAATGATCCTTTCTGTAAGTATCACCGGTTAGCTGGTCATGATGTGTGAATCTATGCAAATCAAATGTGATAAAGGCAAAACTGATGCGACATTCTGTGCAAAAGGTGCCAAATATTATGCAATGTTTAAGACATTTATGTGGCAAATTTGAAATTTTGTGACGTGACATTTTGTGACAAGCCATCAATCATCACTCCATTCTCTGTAGACTCCAGTATAATGCACCCTCTCATTTCAGCCGAGTGCTCCCTTGCACACAATAACTCACGTTATTGACCACCCCCATATTATTCCATCAGAAAATGAAAATCAGAGAAAAAGCTAATAGAAATATTTTCGAGAGGTCCCATTTCATGGGACAGGAAGCTGAGAAGTTGAAAATTTCAGGAATGGTAGACAAAGGATAGGTCTTGACTATGCATATCCAAACTTGACGAGATTTGTTTCCGTAAAAGTTTAATGGGGAACTATTTTACCATGGACCCACACCAAAATTTGAGTGATTTGGTGAGGGTGTATAACACCTCTTCACTTCAGCCTAAAAATAGGACCAAAACCTCTGGTCACCCCCTATTGAAAGTACCCTCATCCGAGAGATATTAGATGGAACTCTTTGGAAAACATAACAAAATATCGCATATCTGTAACATTCTGGTACGAAAGGACCCCAAACTGGACTCTTTCATCATAGGCTTCAATGGGGCAAATAATTAGTTCCGTGCTACCTGTATAGTATTTAAACTCACGTTTTTGACGAACCCCATATTATTCTATAGTGATGTCATTACTGGTGACTTGAGAAGAAAAAAAAATTAGGTCAATTTCTTTCTACTGTATCCAAGACCACATTAACTTACAAATGCATTCTTCTTCATGTTCAAAAACAGTAAAACACAGCCAGAATGTTGTAAATATATCACTAAGGCTACCAGACGGTGGTAGACTTTACATTAATAAGTTTTGTTTTGCAGGATTAACCTTTTGTTGTTCACACTTTTTTCTCTTGGAAAAATATACTATGGACAATGAGGCTGCCAGTTGTGGACTAGATATTCTTTTGGAGTCAAGCTCCATGTTGACTTAACTTAAAATCATTTGTACTATTTGGGGTAGAGAAAATAGGTTAACATATAATGACCGAGATTGTAGTCAATTTTGTGTGGCACAATAAGTGAATTTGAAGTATTTAAAGGAATATTCCCATGGATTTTCATTTTTTTAATATATGATAGAGACAAATTTTAGAAACAAAGTGGTTAAAGATAGTATGTTAATATCTTATTCTGTTTAGAAGTTACAAAATTTTAATTTTTTTGAATTTGGACAAAAGTGACTGATTTGCAACATCTTTAATGTCATTGAGAAAATTTCAACAAAACATCTTTTGTATTTGTTTAAAAATGATTTGGATTTTTTTTCTTATTTTAAATGTGATGTAAATCAAGAAAAGAAAAAAATATTTTCTTGTAAATTATATATTCTACCCAATCTCTATAATGAACCAAAAATGCTATTCGATAATGTAAAAAAGTGTGATTAAATTCATAAGAAATACATATGAACTGTGCTGGAATTGCCTAGATGACATCACCAAGCTGAAGGACATATACTGTACGAGGTGTCTTTAAGAACATTTTTTCTACTACTCTTTGAATTTATAACTTTTAAACGGAAAAAGATATTAACATAGTTTTTTCACCATTTGTTTCTACAAATGTTCTCTATCATATATGAAAAAATGAAAATCAGGGGAATATTCCTTTAAATGAAGTCATGCGGAAAATCTTTCTTTAAGCTTCAGATTTTTTAATAATTTTTTTGACTAGGTATGTGTGATAAAAGATACTCTTGTGAATAGAATTCATTAGAGATATACTGTGTAATATTCATAAAAAAAAAAAAAAAACCCATAATGTTTATACTTGAGTGTCCTCAAGAAAAAGTATGACGCCAAAACGAACCTAAATATAATTGCTTAGGTTGATTCATTCTGTTCTACAAACTTATTATTGCTTGACTGAAGAATGAAACTGCGGAAACACAGTAATGCATTGCCAAACCTATTGAAAATTATGATAATATTTTGTGGACGTCAAACATGGCATGTCAAATCTATTTTATTTCTTGCGTGTGGCATAGGCTTTTTTCAATATATATTAATTAATCAATTTTTGCGTCTTTCTCCTCGACTTTCAAAAAGGAGTTTTAATAATGAGCTTGGTAAAAAATGTACAAATTTGAAGAGCATTTGTTTTAGCAATGTTTTGTTGCTTTTCTATGTTTTTTTTTTCTGCATTTAACAGTGTAAGTTGAAAAAATTGTCCTCATTCATAGCATGAAGACTTTTAGTGCGTTTGTTGACAATTTTGGATCTTGTTTTAAGAGTACATCGTATGTTTTTTTAAAGGATTAGTTAAGTGGTCAAACATGTTTATCTTTAATGAAAGAGGACTTTAAAAGAAAAAATGGTAAGAAAGCATTCAAAAATCCTATTCCGTTAAGGGGATATTGAAGGTTAAAGTTTGGTATCATTTGTATAGAAACGACTGAAGTCAGACTAGTTGTGATGTCATAGCCTCAGATTCTTCAAAGTCTTTGTTTATTTTTTCATATTTTGTGCAGCGGTTTTGTGGCTTAAAAACCATGAAATATAAATATAAAAAAGTAGTAGAACTGAATCTAGGAAGGGTATTTATAATATACCACCTAAAGAAAGTTTAAAGAAAAATAATCTAAATAGTGAAAAAATTAAATAAACTTTCTTGATAATATATAAAGATTTTGAGGAATCTAAGGTTGTGACATCACAACTAGTCTGATTTTAATCATTTCTACAGAAATGATACCAAACTTTAAGCTTGAATATCTCCTTGACGGAATAAGATTTTGAATGTTTTACCATTTTGTTTCTTTTGAAGTCCTCCTTCATATAGATGGACATGCTTGACCACTGAGCTAACCTTTAAATGGTTCTGAATTATTAAATCATGTTTTTGTTAACTGTTTCAAAAATGGAAAGCTTTTCAGAGGTTCAGTATGGGAAAAAAGGTTAATGAAAAGACAAAAACAAAATTTGGGCTTCCCAGGCTTTCATTCATTAAGCAGTACAATCACCCGTGTAATTAAGACTAAACGACCAGGTGAATTGCTTTTACTTGCTAATTAGTCCAAGGCAGTAATCAGTTAACAAGAAGATATTAACCTATTTTGTATCCTGTCTTTGCTTGAAAGACTTAATTTTTAGGGAAATTTTTGGAGTATCAGCCTTCAGACTAAACATATGTGCGATGTTAAACATGAAACATAAACATTTGTGCAATGTTAAACATGAAACATAAACATTTGTGCAATGTTAAACATGAAACATAAACATTTGTGCAATGTTAAACATGAAACATAAACATTTGTGCAATGTTAAACATGAAACATAAACATTTGTGCAATGTTAAACATGAAACATGTGCAATGTGTACATGGAATGTTATAATCTCATTATTAAGCTTGTGCAATGTTGACATGTGACACCGTTCTTCATTGTTAAGTGTCTACTCAGTTGATTGATTTATGTTTTCCCTGTCTTGTCTTTTTCTTTATCTTTGTCTACTGGTTTCAATACTGAAGTTAAAAACAACTAGATTGGATTTTTTTTTTTTTTTCTCGCTCTATGAGATAACCAGGCGTTTGACGTATTGAAGAACGTGCTAATCAATGTGTCATTGATTAGCATGATATTTATTTTGCAATGAGACAGAAGACTCTAAAGAACGCAATTTGAAATTTGGGTCACAATCAATTAATCTTGTTCCTACTTTATGGACTTCCAGTACCTTCTTAAAACTGCTTAATTATATTGCTGCTGGCCATGTGCAACTTACTACGGAAAGATTGAATTAGACTTGTAGATTATTGTATCTCTTAAGGTTAAGCAAGTATATGAATGTAGGTTAAGTATAGAAGGGTTTACAAAGGAAAGGATTGCTAGTTTACATGGTCCTCCCAAAGATACTTCATGTCCAATACATTGGTGCAACTGATTTTTATGTAAGCCAATGCCAAGTGGGAGGATAGCCTGAATACCCGGTAAAAAATCTAAGATGCCAGGTGGGTATCGAACCCACACACACATTTGAAAACACATGTGATGCACAGCCAGAGCTTAAATCACTCGGCTGCCTGACTACCTTTGAAAGATTTTAGTTTTTTACGCTTTTGGTATAAAGACTACCTTTGAAAGATTTTAGTTTTTTACGTTTTTGGTATAAACATTTTTTCACTCAAAAATTTGTGTGGTGTCTTTCATGACAAATTATTTTCCAGGTTTTTGTGGTTGTTAGTTATTTCATTGAAATGATTGTCACGTGATAATTTTGCTTTTAGGGGAAAATTATCCTATTTTACTTTTTTCAGTGAAAGTGATTTTGTAAAGTCGTAAAAGTGTATTTACTGTATTTTACTATTTGTACTTGCAATTGTACTTGCAATAGCTCCCTTAACCTCCTCCGACTGCTCTCCAACACTACTTGGGGAGCGAACCGCTATGCTCTCCTCAAAATTTTCAGGCTCACCATTCGTGCCAAGCTTGACTATGGCAATATTGTTTACCATGTCGCTCACAACTCATACCTCAACCACATTAACACCATCCAAAATGAAGCCCTCAGGCTCTGTCTAGGAGCCTACAGGACCTCCCCAATCACTAGCCTTCATGTTGAAGCCAACAAACCCCCCTTTCTACTTAGATGTAAAAAGCTTAGCCTCTCCTATGCTTTTAGAGTCCTCACCAACACCCAGAACCCTGTTTACAACCTCATTAGGTACCCCAATTTCTCCTCCCTCTTTGATAGGACTAAAACCCTATCGCCTCCCTTCAGCTTACGCATTAAATCAGACCTCTTTCAACTTGGCATCAACCCCGCCACTCTCGGCACCTACTCCTGGCCCACTTTTCCTCCTTGGGCCACCCCCCTCCCTTCTGTCCACCTAGACCTCTCCACTTATAACAAAACTCAAACTCACCCTAACCTCTTCATCAATCTCCAAACCAAATCAAAGACCAACTCTCGAATTACACCTCCATCTAAACTGATGGCTCCAAGGAAGGCAACAAGACAGCTGCTGCTGCCATCATCCAAGACCACCCTCAGTAGCAGACTTCCTGACCACTCATCCATCTTTTCAGCCGAGGCTAAGGCCATTCTCCTCGCCCTCAACTTTATTGAGTACTCTCCTCTTAGTCACTTTGCCATTTTCTCTGACTCAAAGGCTGTTCTTACTTCATTACTCAATCTTAAATGGGATAATTTCACCTGCCACCTCCTCCTCCGGAAACTCTTTTCTCCCACCCTCTGCAGGAAAAGTGTTCTTTTCTTCTGGATACCCAGCCATGTTGGCATCCCTGGCAATGACAGGGCTGATACAGCCGCTAAGCTTGCCCTTAACCTTCCCCTTTTCCCAAAACCCTCTCTGACATCAAACCGCTTATCACTTCTCTTGTTCGTGACCGCTGGCAAACCTTATGGAACTTCCAAATTGATAACAAACTCCATGTCATCCAGCCCACAATCCCGATCAAATCCACCATCAACAACCTTTCTCGGATCGACAACGCTCATATTACCCGTCTTAGAATTGGTCACACCCACCTCACTCACTCCCACCTCCTTATTGGTTCCCCCCAACCCCTCTGTAACAGTTGCCACTGCATCCTCACAATCCAACACGTTCTCCTTGCTTGCCCCCTGTACAACCTTCCCAGAGCTTCCCTCGCTCCCCACAACTCAATTGCTGAGTTCTTCCAGAAAAATCCTCCAGATAAAATAATCTCCTTCCTTCAGCATGCTTCCCTCTACAACCATATTTAATTCTCCTCTTCCACCCCCTCTCTACTTTGTTTTTGTTTTACCCATGCACCTCCTCTTTTGATCACAGCTTTCTGGCCTTTGTTCTTGAATTTCTCTCATTCTTTCCCTGGTCTCTCTCATTCTTTCCCTGGTCTCTTTCCTTACTACCTCTAAAATGATCTGACCTCTCAGGCACAATTTGACCTTCGTTGTCGTGGTGCCGTTAAGACCTCATCAATCAAACAAACAATTTGTACTTGAATTACAAATTCCACAAATTGACAATTCCACACCAGGAAACAAATATGATATGTTTCGACTTCTTGTTGACATACGATTATCTTTACAATTGATTGAGGCTTTGTCATAATACTGGAAAACTTGCTTGTAATATGCAATTTTGTTCCAACTAAAGAAATTTGCTTTAGTGGGGTGTGATTTCTGTTGCAGCTCAAATTTTGCTTCAATGGATATAGAAATAACCTTTGAATCAATTTTCAAGTATTATCTGCTAGGCCCACATGATGACGTTCACAGTAAACTTTCTTTAAAAACCATTTTGTTCCATTTTTAGCTCAACTATTTAAAGAATAGTAGGAGCTATTCTACTCACCTTGGCGTACGCGTCCGCTTCGGCATTGGTTAATTTAAAAAAAAAAAAAATCAGGGGGGGGGGGGGGGAGCAAGGTCTATAAACAGCTTGTCATCTTTTGAAAATGTACATTATTTATAAGTAGAATAAATATATAGAATGTGCATAATGTCTGAATTCAAATTAGCAGTGTCATAGATTGTAATCAAAAAAACAAATGATTAGGCTTGAAAAGAAGTGAAAAGTTTTAAAATATCTGAAGTATTGTTTTAAAGATTTTTTAGTGGAAATTATTAGACTGCCTAATTATTTAAATTGGCTGCTAATTTACATAGAGTTGTTATATGAACTGACTTTTATTTATGTATGAGCACAAACAAACAAACATAGTATGCAATTTACATTTGAAAAGGGACATAGATCATTGATTACTATTTTCATCCTTCCAAGTACACAATTAACTTCTACTAATGTACTACAGGTGGCCAATAATTTATTCAGGAATTTTTTGCAATTATTCAACAATGAGATGTGCTTCTTTCGCTAATTTCAGAAGTGTTCATGGCACTATTAGAATTAGCACTTAGAATTTAGAACTTGAATATAACGATATTAAAGAACGATATGTGAGATGGGTAATTACATATGGGAGGGATGGCAATGGGGAGGAGGGATGGCATTGGGGAGGAGGGATGGCATTGGGGAGGGAGGGATGGCATTGGGGAGGGAGGGATGGCATTGGGGAGGAGGGATGGCATTGGGGAGGGAGGGATGGCATTGGGGAGGGAGGGATGGCATTGGGGAGGGAGGGATGGCATTGGGAGGAGGGATGGCATTGGGGAGGGAGGGATGGCATTGGGGAGGGAGGGATGGCATTGGGGATGGAAGGATGGCATTGGGGAGGGAGGGATGGCATTGGGGAGGAGGGATGGCATTGGGGAGGGAGGGATGGCATTGGGGAGGGAGGGATGGCATTGGGGAGGGAGGGAGGGCATTGGGGAGGAGGGATGGCATTGGGGGGGAGGGATGGCATTGGGGAGGGAGGGATGGCATTGGGGAGGAGGGATGGCATTGGGGAGGGAGGGATGGCATTGGGGAGGGAGGGATGGCATCGGGGAGGGAGGGATGGCATTGGGAAGGGAGGGATGGCATCAGGGAGGGAGGGATGGATGGCATCAGGGAGGGAGGAATAGATGGCATCAGGGAGGGAGGAATAGATGGCATCAGGGAGGGAGGAATAGATGGCATCAGGGAGGGAGGAATAGATGGCATCAGGGAGGGAGGAATAGATGGCATCAGGGAGGGAGGAATAGATGGCATCAGGGAGGGTGGAATAGATGGCATCAGGGAGGGAGAGAGATAGATGGCATCAGAGGGGGAGGATGATGGACGAATGGCATCGGGTAGAGAGAGATGGATGGCAATGGGGAGGATGGATGGAGAGCTTTGGGGAGGGGAGGAATAGATGGCTTCCGGAAGGAATGAATGAATGAATGGCATCGGGGAGGAGAGGGATGGATGGCATTAGGGAGGAGGGGATAGATGACATCAACAGGGGAGGATGATGGATTGATGGCATCGGGGAGGGTGGGAAGGATACCATCAGGGCGGGAGGCATGGATGGCTTTGGGGAAGGATGGATGGCATCAGGAGGGAAAAAGAGATGGATGGCATCAGGAGGGAGAAAGGGATGGATGTCATTGGGGAGGGATGGATGGCAACAGGGAGAGAGGGATAGATGGCAATAGCAAAGGGAATGGATGGATGGCAACAGCGGGGGAAGGATAGATGGTATCAGGGAGGGATGAATGGCTGGCAGTGGGGAGGGGAAAGATTGATGGCATTGGGGAGGGAGGGATGGATGGCATTAGATGCCATCAGGAGGGAAGGATGGATAGCATTGGGGAGGGTCGGATGGCATCAGGGAGGGATGGAGGGATGGATGTCATCAGGGAGGGAGGGAGGGAGGAGGGATGGTATCTGGGAGGTAGGGATGGTATCTGGGAGGTAGGGATGGTATCTGGGAGGTAGGGATGGTATCTGGGAGGTAGGGATGGGATCTGGGAGGTAGGGATGGACATCTGGGAGGTAGGGATGGTATCTGGGAGGTAGGGATGGTATCTGGGAGGTAGGGATGGTATCTGGGGGAGGTAGGGATGGTAGGGATCTGGGAGGTAGGGATGGTATCTGGGAGGTAGGGATGGTATCTGGGAGGTAGGGATGGTATCTGGGAGGTAGGGATGGTATCTGGGAGGTAGGGATGGTATCTGGGAGGTAGGGATGGTATCTGGGAGGTAGGGATGGTATCTGGGAGGTAGGGATGGTATCTGGGAGGTAGGGATGGTATCTGGGAGGTAGGGATGGTATCTGGGGGAGGTAGGGATGGTATCTGGGAGGTAGGGATGGTATCTGGGAGGTAGGGATGGTATCTGGGAGGTAGGGATGGTATCTGGGAGGTAGGGATGGTATCTGGGAGGTAGGGATGGTATCTGGGAGGTAGGGATGGTATCTGGGAGGTAGGGATGGTATCTGGGGGGTAGGGATGAATGGCATTGGGGATAGGGATGGATGGCATCGGTGAGGGATGGGTGGATACATAGTGGAAGGAGGAAGGGGTGGATGGCAGCACCAATACCCACATAAACACACCAACACCACTACATAGGTTCCTGATGCAGATAGCATCAGAACCAAAATGAAAAGAAAGAATTAGATACTGTAAGTGGACTTCCCTAAAGCTTAGCTTGTTATCAAAATTTCTCCAACTGAAAGTTGCGGGATAAGTAACTGCTTACTTCCTTCAAGTAGCGCACTCCCCCTGCAGCTTCGAATAGTCGAGCATGCTGTCATTCAGACAGTTCTACTTATTTTATCCAATTTTGTTTTAAAAATTAAGATTGCTTGTAGCACTGCATTCAGTGTGCAAACAATCTTGAATGGACGACTGGCAAATATCTTTGATTGATTTGTTTTCTGACACTGAATAAAAAGTCACTTCTGTGTCTAAATTTACTCATCAAGAAGTAAAGTGACATTTTGTTTCATTTTTGTGATAATAACTTGTAAGTCACATTTTATGAATCACATCAAATGAATTTTTAACAGCCATATAAAAATGGCACTGGGCAAGTGGTTGCACCAGGCTTGTAAATAACTGAGAATATCTTCCTTTTATTCAAGTTTGTATAAGTCAAATATTTCCTCTGTAATTTATTGCTGTGAAATGTTTTTCATATTCCAGTCACATTAAACACTTTTACGTCAATTTATGTCTCATTGGGGTCTTGTTTTATTTGTTACAGCGGTGAAGTGCCATCTAGAAAATGGCACTTCCCTAGTTGAAGTATTTCAAAATTGTTAAAGCACTTTCATGGTGTTTTTTTTTTTGCAATAGATTTCCCTGAGAGAGTATCCCAGGAAAGCAAGGTTATTTTAACATGGAGCACCAGTCACTGTTTAAGGAAGAATGTTTTGTTAATGTTTAAATTTAGCTGTCAGTAAAGGTTATGAGAACAGAAAAAAGAAAGGGTTCTCTTAGCCCCACAAACCTGTGATTTCCCCTCATTTTATCACTAAGTGGAAGACTTGTTCTACAAACTTCCGCTACTTCCGTGAACATTTGTACTGCTCTGATGAACCATCTTTTGTGTTCTTTTTATTCAACATTTAAACATGGTAAATGATGGCAATTTTTTTGTTAGGAGTTATTCGATCTGTATCTCATTAGCAGGCCTCCCGCAGCCTCCTATATTTTCCTTAAAAATATTCCCTTCTATAATTTCTATATTTTTCATGATTTTAACCCAAAATTTATGTTATTTTGTATCAGTTCCTATATTTTTCCTGATTGTCAAAGCTGTGCTCTATATTGCAGTATTTGATAAAATATGCAACCAGCAATATGATTTATAAAATCCTAAATACAGTCTTAAGTGTAAGTTATTTGTAATTCAGAACATTTGAGCAATTAGTAGATGCATTGCTTCAGTCAATTCAAGTCTACCTGTGGAAACTACTAATATCATTTTAGGTGGACATTTATAATTTTTAATTGAAAATCAAGAGTAAACAATTCAATAAATTGCAAATTATTTTAAAGGTTTCCCAGTGATGATATCTGAAGGGATCCTTTAGCTCACACTTGTTAAGTGTAGAGTGTTTTATCAACTCTTATGTTCTCAATAAGTACCAGATACATAGTTAAAAATATTTTTCAAGAATATTCACTAAGTCCAAAATTGTAAAAGTTTGTCAATGTTTTCCAAATTGCTAGGAGGCAAAGCAAAGTGAATCATTGTTGGCATCTTATCTTAGAATCAGATAAAACAATCTCATGTAGTAAGTTATTTATAATTCAGAACATTTAAGCAATTAGTAGATGCATTGCTTCAGTCAATTAAAGTCTACATGTGGAAACTACTAATATCATTTTAGGTGGACATAAGTCATTTTTAATAGAAAATCAAGAGTAAACAATTCAATAAGTGTTTTATCAACTCTTATGTTTTTAATAAGTACCAGATACATGGTTAAAAAGTATTTTTCAGGAATATTTACTAAGTCCAAAATTGTAAAAGTTTGTCAATGTTTTCCAAATTGCTTGGAGGCAAAGCAAAGTGAATCATTGTTGGCATCTTATCTCAAAATCAGATCAAACAAACTCATGGAGTTAATCTCTTGGAGTAAATAGGTTGATTTTTGTAAAACTTTATTTCTATGAAGAAAAAAAACGGTGAAATGAAATGGTATTTGCTGTGCATGCACAATTCAGTTGAACCATAATAGACCGGGAGCCCAGACCGTTTATTCAGCTGAAAAGATACAAAAAGTTTGATTTTCGGGTCTTGTCCATCTGGACCCATGACTCACTAATCAATGCTGCTGCCGGGTCACATCCTGTACCAGTACCCAGGGGGCACAAGATAGGGGCCAAAAAAAATGCATTTATTCAGCCGAAGAGATACACAGACAAAATTTGTCGGATTATGCTCCCAAGAGGGTACTCATGCTGGCCATAGCCATGGCAGCAAGTTATGCCTGTACCAGGACCCAGACAGTAACCTAAAAGGGGCCCACTCAGGGGGGTTATTTAGTCGAAAAGATACATGGATGAATCTTCTTCTATTGGTACCATTATACCTTGGGGGTCACATGAATACCAATGACAGCAATTTTATCCTTTACCAGGGCCCAGACAATAGCCTTAAAGGGCCCCTGTCCTCATCTTGTTTATTCAGCTGAAAAGATACATGAATGAATCTTCATCTGTTGGAAGCATTATACCTTGGGGGTCACATAAATCCAATGACAGCAACTTTATTCTGTAGCAGGCCCAGACAGTAGACTTAAAGGGCCCCTGTCCCTCAACTCGTTTATTCAGCCAAAAAGATACATGGATGAATCTTCTTGTATTGGAACCATTATACATTGGGGGCAAGGTTTTATCTAGAAATAGGAGAAATGGGTGTGCGTTAGGAATTTCTAGGTGTGCATCAATTTGTTGACACTATGTATTGTGCGTGCGGGAATTATTGTCTATTACCGATAATTTGACATGAAACGTTTATCCCATATATCAAATGAAACGTTAACCCTAGCTTGATTTTAAAAGGGGCAGGGTGCTAGACTTCTTGAGGAGCACATTAATGCACGTGCAAAGCACTGCGTCTTTTCGGCATGGAATCCTGGGGCCCCCTTAAGGCTTAATCCCCTTGTGAAGAAGCTCTGGGATGTTAGCTATAATCATACATCTCAGAATAAAACTATTCCGACTGATAAGGACCATTCATAAGCCAAACAGGACAATTGCTTACTATGCTATCATTCTGTGTTCTGTATCCATGTAAGGTATTTAATTTATGAGGTTAATCAAGATCATTAAGTACATTTTTTTTTTTAAACAATTCTCATAATGGGCAGGGCGGGCCCACAGAGGGGCCGGGTGGGCCGCCCCTGTGAAACAGCAAAGTTAGGGTTTTGCCTGCTTTAGATATTGCAATTATTTCCTTGACCCGGTGTCACCCATCTATCCTACCTTGCTATCTTACCCACTCCCCTCCTCCAACCCATTCATGTTGATTATTGTTTATGTTTGTTTTTGTCCAAAATCCAACATTGGGAAGGGGGAGTGGTGTAGGGGGTTGTAATTAAGAAATATAGCCCTAAAGTGTAAAGCTCAAAATGCTGAATTGCTCCAATAATTTTTTCCAAGGTTGTAAATTTTCAGTTGCCTTTCACTTTTGTTTCTCAACATTCTTCCTATTAAAGGATTAGTTCAGTGGTCAAGCAAGTTTATCTTATATGAAAGAGGACTTTAAAAGAAACAAAATGGTAAAAAAAAATAATTAAAGAGTCGTATTCCGTTAAGGAGATATCAAGTTTAAAGCTCCATCTTATCTGTGTAGAAATGACTGGTGTAGTAAGTCTATAATGGTAAGTTAGCGCCTTCATCCTCACATTCTTAAAAATTGTTGATTTACTTTGAAGAAAGTTTATTTAAATTGATCACTTTTTAAATTATTTTTGCTCAAACTTTCTTTATGTATACCTTCCTAGATTCTGTTTTACTACTTTCCTCACATAACAAATGGATTTTAAGGCACAAAATCGAAGTACAGATATGATAGAATACATCAACTCTTTCAGGAATATGAGGGTGTGACATCACAACTAGTCTGATTGCAGTTGTTTCTACACAAATAATACCAAACTTCAAACCTTAATATCTCCTTAAAGGAATAAATATTTTGAATGTTTTCTTCACTATTTTGTTTCCTTTGAAGTCTTGTTTCATATAATGTTTGACTTGCTTGACCACTGAACTAATCCTATAACTTGATGTCTGTTTTAAGAAAACTTGCATGTTGCAAATTAATCCACTGTTTCTCCAAGCTTGACTTCTTATGCACTATCAGATTAATTTTTTGCATCGTTCCTTTTTTTCCCATCCTGTTCTTTAGCTTTTTATTTTGCCATTTGAAAAGTACCCCTGTTCCGTGTATTTGAGAGTGTATGTTGTAAGTGAGCAAATCTCCAGCTGTGTTTATTAGCTACAACCTCTTAAAATGGAAGTTGTCTGTATATGCAATTTACCATTTGTAGGTTCCTGGCCATTTAATAACAACAAAGATTACATATTTTTGGTAACAACCTCCTTGTTCCCATGTACGCCCTCTGCCTCCTAAGAAGTGCTGCACTCAAATCAATTAAACCACTTAGGCATATTCTGACCAACGCTGTACAAATGCAAGGTCATGCTCTTTCCAATACTTTCCAACACATTCATGAAGTCTTTGAAATGTAGTTACTCCTAAATGGAAAAAGATATCAACAGTTTTTTTCTTTCCCTTCCCCCCTTCCCCTCCACCATTTTGTTTATCCTCTTTCATATAAATGAAAAGATGAAAAGTCATGGAAACATTCCTTAAAATTCACATTATTTGTTTTGGGGAGAATGATAATAGACAGAGGGATTTTATCACATGACTCCTACTCAACTGGACTCCATTTTGCAGGGCAGCGGCTTCGCTGCGATTCACGTGTCCTCACACAGCTCAAGTCACATCACACGTACAACAAACATACTACATGCTATCATACCAGTACCAGTTCAGCGAATTTTACTAATTGCATTTTTTTTGCTCGCTTCAGATTTTTCGTCATATTTTCTTTCAGTAAGCTATATTTTCACCGGGCATACGAAGAGTAAGTTTAACAAACGCCATCTGATTGTTTGTTACTCAGACAATGCCTACATACCCGATATAAAGTGCTCGCTGCAAATCCTAGTGTGTAAGGCCTACCGTAGGTTGAAAGCCATTGCATCGTACAGCAGAACCCACTATGAACGTCGATCAGGATCAGATGGAAATTGGGAAGATGTCTTTTTATTATCCCCACACTTTAGTTCAACCAGCGGCACAGCAAAATTTTGGCATAATTATGTACAAAAAAATCTTATATAACAACATACAAACGCATGTAAGTCTAATTGAAGTGTACAGTAGACGACAGTGGTTTTACCGACAAAATGGCGATGTAAACAAAGTCATGTGACCTCATTCGTCAGCTGAAACACTCTTATAGGAGGGTAAAATGTATAATTCTTTTTCATTTTACCTGCAGTTGCAACATGTGATGTCAAAGTACAATAGAGAGGAAAACAGTGCCATCCAATTACCTGTTAATGTCAACCTGTGGAGGACACCGGGGTGCCATGAATTACTTGCCTCTTTAGGTGTGTATCTTTTGATTGTTCACAATTGTTAAAAGTGCATAGACAGGTAGAAAGTTTATATGCAAAGATAGACCTATAAACTATGAACAGAATACTCTTTGAATTATGTCAGAAAAAGTTGTGATGTATGAGACGTATAGTGGCTCAGTGGTTAAGGAGTCCTGCTCGTATGCGCAAGGTTCGATTCCCACCGTAAGCGCTGCATTGTTTCCTTGAGCAAGGCGCTTTACGCTACTTGCTCCAGTCCACTCAGCTGTAAAATGAGTACCAGCACTGCTGGGGACTTATCTGCGATGAACTGGCGTCCTGTCTCTATGGGAGTCATGTGCTCTCATGTGCTTGCGCTGTGTTAACCGGGGATACGCACCAGCCCTGTGACTTGGGTGGATTTAGCTTTGAAGGAGAACAGCTTCAAAATTGTTGATGTAATTTTCAGTCACTGAAAATTATGAGACTGTTTTCTTCTGCTAAATTTTGATTGAGGGGTAGGATGGGGAACTGCTTTCATTCAAGAATGATGATGGAGGATTGAAAATAAGAGGTGAACATAAGAAAATTCATAGATATTCTTGTTGTGATGTCACAAAATTTAGATAATAAGGCCTTAAATTTCAAAATGCTCTTAAATGGTTATGTTTTAACCAACATCAGAAAATTCATAGATATTCTTGTTGTGATGTCACAAAATTTAGATAATAAGGCCTTAAATTTCAAAATGCTCTTAAATGGTTATGTTTTAACCAACTTCTTTGCTATTTTCATGTTTTCATCCAATAAAGTTCAAATTGTTGTTACTTTGGTCTTTAAGTGTAAGTGTATGTAAAGGTTTCTTCAGTACAATTACCTTCCTTTTAAGCAAAATGTTGCATTAACAAGAAGCAGAGTTTTTATTTTCTTTAGAAATGTTGTGAGACCAATATCATATCATTTCCTTTATTTTTTATTTTTATTTTCAGGATTTGACCTGATTGATGTAGGAAAGGAGGAGGTCCATTTGGTGACGAGCAAGCAGGTCAGCCGGCGCATGATTCATTACACATTGACAGGACTAACTGCAATCTTTGGTAAGTCCTGTCATTTGACCTCTTTTTTGGTTTTGGTTCCGATGCGATAGCATCAGAAACCTATGCAGTCATGATGGCGTGTGTGTATGTGATGGCCAGCTCATAAACACGATATCTCAAAAACGGTACAGTGGATTCATGTCATGTGTGGTATACATACAACATACAGTCCATGGTCCGTAGATGTGCCCTATTGCTTTTGGTGGTGATGTCATGCATATTAATGAGAAGGCAGGGCTTAATGTAAAAATTTGAAATGGTCATATTATAACAACCACATATATCTTTTGTTTCATATTTGATAGTTTTGATGTTTGCTAATGTGTACATACATGTTCATGGTATAAAAACGTTGAATTTCATTAGTATGCATAGTGGCTGGGTCTTGATATAATTTGCTGAGAAAAAAAGCTTGTTAATCATGGTATTTAAAGAATCATAAACTGGATTCAAGTCATGTGTGATACACAGATAGCCCATGGTCTGTGGTTGTGCCTTATTGGTTTTGGTGGTGATACCATGCATATTACTGAGTAGGTGGAGCTTAACCTAAAATTCTTTAAATATGATACATGAGCAATCGTATGTCTGTTTTGCATCATACTTGCTATGATAATGTTGTTAATTATTGTGCACATGCTAGTGTTGTCAATAGGTATGTCTATTTTATTGATCTGCATCATGCATGGTGGTCGTGGCTTATGAATATCCTGGAACAAATATTTCATAATATGCAATGACATGACAGTTAATACGAAACTTGCAAATCAATCCGCATATAAAAAGAAAAAAAGCATCGGAACCACAAATAATTATGTTAATTCTAGGTCATTTTGCAGTGATAAATGTGCAGAATTTATTTTTGAATTAAGTTATATTATAGTCATAAATATGAATATTTATTATGTGACCACAAGTAAAGCTAATTCTAAAAAGTAAAAAAAGTGATGTGGACAATTTGCAGACTGTGTGTGCACACTAGATGCATGCACACCGGATGCTTGCACACTGTGTGCACACTGGATGCATTTTAGCAGACATAAAAAAGATAAAACAAGATATTGACTGACCTTATATTTTTTGGTAATAGTGGTTGGAATTTGTGGCTATTATTCTTCTGTCTCAAACTATAACAAAGTTAAAGAGTTATAGGAGGTATACAAATGAGTAAATAGGACCTGGTTACAATTTTTACCTCTGCCAACAAAGTTGGACGGTGGTTATGTTTTCGCCTGTTTGTCAGTTTAGCTGTTTGTCTGTTTGTCATCAAGATATATAAATAACTGATGATTGGATTTTAATTAAATTTGGTATGTGGTTTTGCTGCTGCCTAAGGAAAAAGTGATTAAAAGGTAGGACTTTTTGGAACAGGGGGAGAGTAGAAATGGAGGGAGGGAATATTGTAGGGCCTTTTTTAGGGACTTAGTTGAAACTTTCCATTGGAATGTGCCGAACAATGAATTTATGCCATGAAAGAATAGCCAAACAATCAATTTTCTGGACTCTAAAGAAAATCAACTTAAGTGGTCTCTGGTATCAAAGAAATCAAAACAATTTGGTTTCTGCCATGAATGAAAATGATGGAATGTGAATCTCCCCTGTACAGAGCTCAAACAATGAATGCTTAGCCTGAATTACACTGAAAAGAATGATCACAAGTGATGATCCTCAAGTGTTTAGAATGTAAATGGCAATTTAGATCTATAGTGAGAAAGAGATTGTTTGGGGTTAAAAGTTGGTGGGTCAAGGGTTTCTAAGGTAGATTGTATTCTGGTGGGGAATGAACAAGGGGCAGAGGTATGCGCTCTGCAGAGTGCTATAATTCTAGTTAATAATAAGTTTTGTTGTGAAAAAATGTATTTGAAACAGATTTCATTATGACCAGCAGGATATTTGATGATTCATGTGTTTAACCTTCCTTGTGTTTTCTTTCAATTTATGATAGTGTTATTTCTTTTTTAAACCAGCATGACTTCTGTTCTCTTTTATTACATACAAGTGTGGGTGTGGTAGATAGATGGTTTTCTTTTATAATTTTATTGTCTAAAACTTCAAAACATGTACAAATTACATTTCTTTACAATCCCCCCAAATGATTACAAAGAGCCAAATGATACGTGTGGTGGTATTATAACAGACTTGTGGGGTTTCTATTGTCAGGTTCAATACAGAATGAATGTAGATTTGTTTGACACCTGCATTATATAATTTTTCAACTTTTTTTCATCGAGTGTTTTTAGTTTCGTTGCGATAGCATTAGGAACCTATGATGGCATGTGTGTATGTATGTTTGTCTGTCACAGTTATGTGGGTGGGTATGTGTGTTTAAGGATTTATGTCATGTGGTACACAGATAGCCCATGATCCGTAGATGTGCCTTATAGTTTTGGTGTTGATGTCGTGTATATTAATGAGTAGGCGGGGCTTAATGTAAAAATCTTGAAGTGTTCATATTTTAATAACCACATGTCTGTTTTGTTTCATATTTAGTGTAATTGTGTTGTTAGCTAGTGTCTACATGTTTGTGGTACACAAATGTTGAATTTCATTAATATGCATAGTGGTCGGGGCTTAACATGATTTTGTTGAAAAGAGCTTGTAAATACAGTATCTCAAGAACTATACATGGGATTCAGTTTATATGTGGTATACAGAAAGGACATGGTCCGCAAATGTGCCCTATTGATTTTGGTGATGATGTCATGCATATTAATGAGTAGTCGGGGTTCAATTTTGAAATCTAAAAATGCTCATATTTTAACAACCGCATATCTGTTTTGTTTATATGTGGTGTAATTATGTTGTTAGCTAGTGTCTACATGTTTGTGGTACAGAATGTTATATTTCATTAATATGCATAGTGGGCGGGGCTTAACATGATTTTATTGAAAGGAACTTGTAATTATTGTATCGGAAGAACTATATACGGGGTTTAATTCTTTCACAGATAGCCTATTGTCCGCAGATGTTCCCTATTTTTTTGTGGCGATGTAATGCATATTATTAAGTAGGCCTGACATGATTTTGTTGAAGAGAGCTGTAAGCACAGTTTCTCAAGAACGATACCTGGGATCTACGTCATATGTTGTACACAGATTGCCCATGGACTGCAGTTGTGTGCCTGTAGTTTTTGGCAGCAATGTCATGCATGTTAATGAGTAGACGGTGTCCCGACTACTCGTGCATCTTCTCGTCCAAGGTCATCCTCCTTGCCCTCAATTTTATTGAGCACTCGCCACTCAGCCACTTTGCCATCTTCTCTGATTCCAAGGCTGTCAGTACTTCTTTACTCAATCTTAAATGGGATAACTCCACATCCTACCTCCTCCGCAAACTCCTTTCACCCATCCTCTGCAGGAAAGTATTCTTTTTTTCTGGATACCCAGCCATGTTGGCATCCCTGGTAATGACAGGACTGGTGCAACCGCTAAGCTTGACCTTTTGATGCTGGGGGGGGGGGGGGAAGAGAGTGAGAGCTTTGTGTCTCAAGAGTAGAGTAAGGGGGGAGGGGTTGATAGAGGTTACTGACAAATGCTTCAAAAAATATAATTTTGGGAACTTTAGCTTCCTTTCCTGTATGATTGAATTATTTTAAGTATAATAGCACATAGTTTTATTTGACCAGTGTTTATTACTTGTGACAATGACAAACTGATGCAGCAGCTAAGCTTGCCCTCAACCTCCCCCCTACCCTCTTTCCCAAAACCCTTTCTGACATCAAACCGCTTATCGCTTCCCTTGTTCGTGACCGCTGGCAAACCTCATGGGACTCCCAAATTGATAACAAACTCCATGTCATCCAGCCCACCATTCTGATCAAACCCACCATCCACAACCTCTCCCTTGTCGACAACGTTCATATTAACCGTCTTAGATTAGGTGACACCCACCTCACTCACTCCCAGCTCCTTATTGGCTCCCCCAACCCCTCTGCAACAGTTGCCATTGCACCCTCACAGTCCATCATGTTATCCTTGCTTGCTTGTACAACCTTCCCAGAGCTTCCTTTGCTCCCCACAACTCAATAGCCGAGTTCTTCCAGAAAAAAAACCTCCCGAATAAAATTATCTCCTTTCTTCATTATACTTCCCTCTACAACCATATTAAGTCCTCCTCTCTCACTCCCTTTTCTCTACTTATTTTTTTTTACCCATGCACCTCCTCTCTCGAAGCTTTCTGACTTTTATTTAGTTCTTGTGTTCCTCTCAATCTCCCCGTTTTCTTTCCTTCCTACCTCTAGAATGATCTAACCTCCCAGGCACAATTTGACACTCGTTGTCGTGGTGCCGTTAAGCCCCCATCAAACAAACAAACAAAGTTAAAATCTATATGTTCATATTTGAACAACCACATGTGTATTTTTCATATTTTGATAAATATATTGATAGCACGTGTATACATTTTAATGGGATAAAAAAAGTTGAATTTAATTACTTGTGGAATTCCATTCTTGTGAAGAACTTAGTGATATGGTTGTCATTGTAATGTTGAGCCCATTGTGCTATAAGCCTTATTATATAATAGTTCAAACTTAAAAATCCATATTCGACGTTGGAACCTCGAAACATTTTGGCAGTAATGAATAAAGGTTTGCGACAAAACAAATGATAAAATGAGTTTGTGCTCTCTGATGCAAACTTTGTTGTTCGGGTATCGCTCTATGCATACATAAATTCTGGTTATTTCTTGCCCCGGGGTAGTGAAGCATTCAAAATATTTATCTCTTTTTTTGTATTGCGTATCAAAGTAAAGTTTATTAATTATTATTTTGCTGGCACAAAGAAAGCCATGTTAGGTGAATTGAGCATATGAAGTTTTAATTTGATAATAAACATGAGCTGCATTTTTGACATACGGTGTACTCTATTAAGCTAGGAGCCCCTGGGTTCAATTCTTGGTGAATTCTTTTTCTTTCATTTTTTTTTCTTTTTCTTAAGGACAAGTTTTACAGTTCAAATAAAACTTTGAAGGGAAAAAATGAAAATTTAAACTTGTAACAATTTTTTTTTTATATTGGGAAAATATTCAACGCTCTTTCAACGAATGTTGAGCATTTATACGCCATTGACATACTTTGTAAAGTACAGAGAACTTTGGGTTTCTGTGCTATAGAAACACTGAGGAGGTAAGAATTGTGTAAGCCCCCTAAGGTGCAGTCAATCGGTTGGTATTTCAACCATGTCAAATGATCTGTCAATAACAAAATTGCATTCATAAAGGATGACAGGCTTTATTTGTTTGCAATTATTTTTTAGTCTGCTAGCTTCTCATGCCTCATTTCATCCTCTTTGTATTTTTCATGGTATGGTTGGTAATCAAACTGGCAAAATTGTTTAACACAGGTCACGTTATAAACGATTACCCGCCCTGGGCCTCTTTTACCATTGAGAGCCTGATATTTTTGATCCAACACCATTTTCGTGTATCATGATTTAATCTTGCCGCTGAAAATCAGCACGCAGCAGGGGGGCTTCTACAGCCAGTGTAGAAAGACCTTTCTATTCTTGTCTTGTAAAATCCAATTAAGAATGCTAATTTTTGGCAATTTGGGAGTTTTATTGTAGAAGAGAGTAAATTAATCTGCTTGATTTCATGTCTATATGCTTGTCAATGCTTCAAAACAAATTTCAAATTTACAATGAACATACCTAGGATGAAAGTTAAAGAAGAAAACAGTGTGTTTTGTAAAGTTTTCAAATTGTGTATACCATTCAAGTAGTTTCTGTGTAATACAAACTATTGTATGGACAGTACTGGCATCCAATACACAATTAAGATGGTTTTGTATGTATTTACAATTTGCAGATATTGAATTAAGTTTGTATGGTAATTTAACTAATTATCTTTGTAACAGATAGAAATTATAGGCCAATGACTACTACTTTTTATTTAAAGTTATTTCTAATTTTTGTTTCAACATTCATACAGTATGGAGTGCTTGACTCATCTTACATGAGGCTCTGTACAAAAATAAGTAAAGTGAAAGATAATAATATAAATGTACAAGGGAGAATAAAAAAGATTATTGATAAAACAAACACAAAGAATTCAACAGACTTAGTGGAAAGAAGAGTATGGGAAGAAAAATAATAAGAGTGGAATAGGTACTGTATGTGGGGGATTGGTTGTTTCAGATTGACAATTGATTTACAATTGATATGCACGTAAAAACTTCAAGAAAAAATAATCCAGTAAGAGAAATTAATCCACTTTATTGACCTTTAGCACAAGACTTTATATGTAACCTTTCACCTACCAAGGTCAGTTTGAAACAACAACAATTCTCAAGAAATTGCACTGGCCTCCTGTTAAGTAATGTGTCTTGTTCAAAATTGTCCTGCGCATCTATCGCTCTATTCATGGCTTAGCTGCAGAATACCTCTATGGTCGTATTGCACATTATCATCCTGATCAAAGCTTGTGTTCTACCGCATCTTTAAATCTTACCCAGCATTCAACATATTCTCACTATGGCGATTCTTGTTTTTCAACATGCGCTCCCAAACTTTGGAATTCTGTTCCCTTTCGTATCAAAAACAGCACATATCGTTAACTCTTTCAAGCGCAAGTTAAAGACCCGCCTCTTTAAATTATGTTTCAACTGATGCGTTACATGTGAAACTTATGTAATTTATATTCTGTGTAATTTGGTGAAATATCTTTGTATTGTGTAAGTTATATATTGTACAGCGCTAGAGTTTAGAGCTCTATTCGTTTGATTTTTATTACAATTAACTAGACTTTGTGCAGTCATCTGCTTTTCTATTAACGTTTTAAACAGCTTTCATGTTTTTTTGCTTTCTTTTAGATCCAACTGAGACGCCCAAGGCCCTCCCTCTGGAGCATTTCTCATCGATGGAGAGCTTGTGTTCATCTCAGTCTGGGACGTCTTTCTCTGGTATGTCACTATCAGCAATGTCCGCATCTTCCATCATCTCAAGTCATTCCTTGAAAAGCGGTACCGGTCATTCCCTGAAAAGCGGCTCCGGTCATCATTCCCTCGAAAACAAGATCTCTCGCTCTGTTGTGAAAAGTGTCAAAGAGGGTAGGAGAAATTTATCAAATCGAAATAACTCTACCTCAACTCCAGTAAAATCTCAAGAAAAGACCAAACTTCAAGTTTCATTTCCAGAACAACTTGAAGCACCACCTCAATCTAAATCACCTGACATGTCACCTGTTCCTTACAACACTACACCTACAAAGCCAGCTCGACCTACTGACCTTCCAGGGTTGAATGATATTGAATTTACTGAAGATTTTGACAACACCCTCATTCAGAGCAGTTTGGCCCAGGCTAGAGCATACCCAGAGGTGCCTAGATTTCAGCTCGGAGCCAGGCCCATACATTCAAGAGCTGTGCAATCTCCTCATGTGTATGAAAGTCCAATGAACTCGTCCAAAGAAAACCTCATGTCAGAGCTCGCAAATTCTGTGAGTCAAGGAGTTTTAAATCCAGGGTTTCTTGAAGAATCTGATTATAGTGGATACCCATCAAATATCAGCTCTGCTTCTAGTTTGGAATTGACAACAACTGATTTGAAGAATCTTGTCTTCCGAGGAAGAACAGACTCAAATCGTTCAAGTGCTTCCAGTGAAGTATTTCTTCCACAATCTCCAAAAAAGGAAAGTGATAAGAACGTTCGTATAAGCCCAGTTACCAGCGGTAGTCCTGTCACCAGGGGTAGCTCGGTCACCAGGAGTAGCCCACGGTCAAGTCCAGGAATGATTAAACAGAACAGAATTAGTCCTCAGGTACCTGGGAGCCCTGGGAAGCTCAGCCAGTGCAGTTCTCTCCAGAGCTCAAGACAAAATTCTCTTGACGGACACGGGAGACTTATTCCAGTCAGTATGGATAACGGTCAGTTAAGTCATTCCTCGCAGAGTTTCTCCACGGAGTCATCAGGTAAAGAATCTCCACATGAACTCATAGCGATGAAAGTACTACAGGACACCATGGCACACATGAACGCAGTGCAGCATATGCAGAAAGCAACAAGAAGGAAACCGTTAAAGCGATCGGAAGAAATAAACAGTTCGAACAGGAATCCAATGAGAGCATTGCCTGATGTGAATTATTCAAGTAGTACCCCTACTAATGAAGATATGGATCTACCTCCAAGCCAAACAGAAGATTCTGAAGGTGTTCCCAACATGAATAATATCAACAGTCAACATTTAGACGAAAGAAACTACCCGGATTTAATTACCGATAAGAAAATTCCTCCTGCAATAAAAGCGAAGCCATCCAAAGAATTTATCAATGCCAAACTGCAGAATAAACAATGCGGTAAAGAATATGGAAACAGTGAAAATATCGAGTTAAACCTCTTCCCTCAGGATGGGAGAGTTTCCATTCATATGAATGCAAATTTGACTCCTTCCAGTGAAAATAATTTTACAAATTTAAATGGAGAGCATAAGATTTTTTCAAATAATAATCATCAACCTGAAAATAGAAGCACTAATGCAAATCACAACAGACTTTCTTCAAGTGAGAGTGTGAGCAGTAGCTCTAATTCATTGACCAGTCAGAGTCGACCTCCACCTCCGTTGAAACCTCTTCCGTCCTATCACCAAGCAATGTCAAGACGCAGCTCCACCAGTTCACAAAGGTCAGATGGTTCCGATAATATGCTTGTGGGTAAAGCCCCACCCCCTCCAGCGTATGCAGGGCGCCCTTTGAGTGCGCAGAGCACAAACAGCAGTATGTGTTCCTCCACCTCTTCACTGCCTAGTGTTATCCACGTCTCGAATGCCGGTCGTAACAGTCAGTCACTCAGTGCAAACGTCCATGGTGGAAAAATCAACCCATCAGTGATGGGAAACTCCACGTTAAGCCAACAAGTGCAGCATTCAAATGGAAACGCCTGGTATTCCTCTCCTAATTCATCATTTGATAGCTCAAGAGAGGATGGGGGTGTAAAGGTCAATGGTGTACCACCTGGCACCAAACCGGGTATGGTTGTGAGGGGCAGTTCCCTCCCTGAACATAACTCTGTCCGATTCCAGAGAAATCCCTCTCTATCAAGCACCGCTTCTAGTAGCTCTGATCCCAACACACCTAGAAATGTTCCCAATGGTGGTGTGGGTACCCATCTCAGATTAGGTACCCATAGTACACCACAGTTTGTGCATACCACAGAAGGTGCCAGGAAAAGTTTTGGTCAGAAGATATATCACTCCTCAGAATGCTGATCCATTAATCTGATATCTCTGTTCAGATTATTCTCCTTCACTGTAATAACCTTCCGATCAATTAAAGATATTTTTTTTTGGTAGTGAAAAAAAAATTCTACTTTTGTCATCTGAAAGCCCTCTTCATGATCTCTTCTCTTACAATGCAAGAAGTTACAATGATTTCTTGTTTATTGTTTTTGTCAAATGATCAACCGTCGTGTATATCTCAAGGCTTTTGATTGCTGTGGTGTCATGGAGAGGGCTTCTGCCGCTGCCTAGTTAAAATATGAAGTGCAATTCCATTTTGATGAAATTGAAACTCAAGAATGATTCCTTCATTGAATATCAATCCAGGAGGGGCCAAACAATAAAGGTTGTAATTTTCGAAGAGCAAACTTTGAACCTCTTGACTATAGTCGGTTCTGAAATTGAGTTCAGCCCAGGGCTCCGTTTCAGGTATGGTCTGACATGGGTGACTTATATCAGGTGACTCTTAGCACGATTTATTATGTTTATCCTGGGCATTTATTTCAAATTCAATAATCTTTGTATTGTCGGGTGACACGCGCTGTTGCATGTCTGCTGTAGGATATAAACAGCAAATACCTTGTTCCTCTTTGTGTGTTACAGACGTCATTGTTAGGTCTTTTGAAAGAGTGGCACGAAATCCATGATCTGTTTCGGAAATAAAGGGAACATTTGAAAAAGTGAGTCATATTGTGTTAAGGTTTTCAGTAAATTTAGTTTTGAGCTGAACTGTTTTGTTTAACTTGTCAAAACAATTTTGTTGGTACACTGGTTCCCAGTGATATAGACATGATCAAACTCTAATTATATTCCTTAGAATAGCTAGGGAATGGGGCTTTTTAAAGAGAGACTGTCATATTTGTTGCATTTGAGAATGTTTTATTTTGAGCAATATTGATGTGAATGCTGAATCAGTACCAATGAGGTGATGCTATCTGCTTGTGTGCTTTGTTAACCTTTTTGGAAACTGATACTTTGTTATATTTGCAGTATGTTGCCATTCCTTTGATCACATTTGCCCACCAAATGAATTTAACCAAAGTCAGATATGTAACATTAATGTATTAATGTCATTTGATTAGATAGAGAAAGGTGGATTTTTATTTTTTATATAGTTCAGTGCAGGAGTTTTTGTAAGAAATTGTATGTCATTGTGTTTCTACTGGAGGTAGTCTACTGGAGGTAGTATTATATTTCTACTGGAGTTAGTATACTGGAGGTAGTATTATATTTCTACTGGAGGTGATATTATATTTCTACTGGAGGTGATATTATATTTCTACTGGAGGTAGTATTATTATTCATGAAAATGCATGGTATTTGTATTTAAGAAGATAATTCTTAATTAACAAGAGGTATTTTTTGTAGGTGATTTGCTGATAATTAACATTCTGTATAACATTTATGTCACACATATCCAAGTCATACTTCAGTCATGTTAAATCAGGAAATGGTATAAATGAATATCACCAAGGTGTCATGTCCATATTTGTCTTTGTCGTATTTTTGTCGAAAGTGCCCAGGCATTGTATAGTTCCTGTTAATTCTGTTGACTTGAGTAGACATTTTGTATTTTCAAAACTTTTAATTTAATAATTAGAATAAGTGTAAAGATAATAATTTTTTGTGAAAGGGGCTTCCGATTATAATCAAATTGAAAAGATGCAAAACTTCTGAAATGCAAATGTAGTAAAAACGAGTTTTTTTTTGGTATGCAACATTCTGCTCAATGTGGAATTTAAGAAGAAGAAGAAGGTGTTTTATTTTTCTTAAAGTTCGCCATAATAATTGGCCATCATCGTACATCAAGTATGGTCATAGATCTGGATAGGAAGTACTGGCATAGGTGACCAATAGTCCACATGAATATACAAGTCTCTCCCTCAATGCCAATTTCTGATTATTGGAGAGCACCCTGCCCCTCTTCCTCTACCAGTGTAGAATTGTTAGCAACATCTTTCAAAGATTTTGCCAACAAGGAATATTCTTGTGAATTTTCATATTCATTTATATGATAGAGGACAAAATTCAAGAAACAAATTGGTGAAGAAGAAAAGAAAACACATTGATTCTGTTCACAAGATATTGCATCACACAGAATATGCTGTGTGTTGATTAGTGACTGGTGCAGCATTCAGTGCGATTTCTTTTGAATTATAATCACTTATAAACAGCATTAGAGATCACATTCCACCTCCATAAACTCCTTTCGCCCCCCTCTGCAGGAAAAGTATTCTTTTCTTCTAGATACCCAGCCATGTTGGCATTCCTGGCAATGACAGAGCTGATGCAGCTACTAAGCTTGCCCTTAACCTCCCCCAACTCCCTCTCCCAAAACCCCTTCTGACATGAAACCACAAATTGCTTCCCTTGTTTGTGACCGCTGGCAAACCTCATGGGACTCCCAGATTGATAACAAACTCCATGTCATCCAGCCCCCATTCCGATCAAACCCACCATCCACAACCTCTCTCGTGTCAACAACATTCGCATTACCCGCCTTAGAATAGGTCACACCCACCTCACTCACTCCCACCTTATTGGCTCCCCCTCCCACCCCTCTGCAACAATTGCCATTGCATCGTCATAGTCCACCACGTCCTCCTTGCTTGCCCCTGTACAACCTTCCCAGAGCTTCCATCGCTCCCCACAACTCAATAGCCGAGCTCTTCAAGAAACATTTGTATAAAATGATCTTCTTCCTTTACCATGCAAGCATATTTAACCCTCCTCTCCCACCCCCTTCTCTCTACTTTAATTTTTTTTACCCATGCACTTCCATGTGAAAGTAGATTAGAAGAATGAACAGCTGAATATTTACTACGCATTTGTGCAAGAATGTCTGTTTACATGTTTGTAGTTTGCATTGGAACCACACAATCGTGTAAATGAGTCTTTTGGGGATATGGTAATTTTTTTCAACACCCTTGCAGTATCACGATTCTAAGCCTTAATGAAAACAATCATGAGAACCCCATGATTTCAAGTCCACTGTATTCATGGAGGGTGGGTCAAGGTAGGGTGGGACGAGGGAAAGGTGGTTGTATATACATACTGAATTGATTATCTATTGTCTTGTTTTTAGTTATTGTAGCATAAAGGGGTTTTGCACCCATAAGCTTTAGGCAGTTTTTTTGCAAAATTTCCTCAGCCACTGTGTTTATATTTGTTAAGCCATGTTTTTCTCATTTACATATAATCAATCAGTTTATAATTCACAAGATGTATCTAATTTCCCTCGATGTATATGTATGTACTGAATTTGTAATTTTTTGGCTGGAATAATGTGTATGAAATAAAATGAAAAATGTTCTAATGAGAATAATTGAATGTGTAAAGTGCCATTTGTGTAACATCTCCAGAGCATAGTCAAAAAGAATTCTACAGATTTGATTTTCACATTTTGATTTTATGTTTGGAATATTCTGTTTGTGATAATCAGGTTCACAGAAAATGGAGTATTGAGCCTCTCAAAAGCTCAAATGATGTCAGTAATCTGTCTAGTGGATTGTAAAATTGATTAGTTATAACAAACGGTTTCGGTTTAAATGTAACAAAATTTGGCTTCTTATAAGATAGGAACTCCCAAGGCAAAGGTCCATTGCAGTTTCATTCCAAAAGTCGGTCAGGGTTCGTGCGTCTTTAGTGTTACTACGTTTTATTTTTTACCTATGCCCTTTCTTGGCACATATAAATGTTTCAGTTAAGGTGCCATTAAAGGAATATTCTCATTGATTTTTATTTTTTCCCCTTCATTTTCAGATATATGATAGAGAAAATTTGTAGAAACAAATGGTGGAAAAAACTATGTTAGTATCTTATTCTGTTTAGAAGTTATAGCAATTTATAGAGTAGCAAAATGTTCTTAAAAACACTTCATACAGTATATGTCCTTCAGCTTGGTGATGTCATCAAGGCAATTTCAGCACAGTTCTTATGTATTTCTTATTATTATTATTTTTTGATTATCGAACATTATTTGTGGTTCATTATAGAGATAGGGTGGAATATATAATTTACAAGCAAACATTTAGATCTTTTCTTGGTGTACATCACATTTTCAATGAGAAAAGAATCTGTCATTTAAAAAATATGATATTTTGTTGAAATTGTCTCTATGACATCACAGATGTTGCCAATCAGTCACTTTTGTCCAAATTCAAAAATGATTTAAATGTTTGTAACTTTTAAATGGAATAAGATATTAAGATAGTTTTTTTTCTTACCATTTTGTTTCTGAAAATTTCCTCTATCATATACGAAAAAAATATAAATCCATAGGAATATTCCTTTAAACTCAACCAACCTAAAGTTCCAGAACTAGGAATTTGATATTTTATATAACTTTTTCCAGCTTGGGCTTTTATGAAAAGGTATCCCTTAGGTTTGTCTGTAGTAATTTTGTATTAGAATAAGTCCTAAGAAATATTGATAAATCATCTTGTATAAGGTAAAAATAAATCAAAGTACTCGCCGCCGCCGATTCATATCCAGAATTATTGAAAGCTTGTGTAAAGAATATATTTAGAATATGGGTCAATCAACTTGTACAAGGTAAAGACTTTTCCCGGCAAATTGGTGTCCAGAATTTATTGACCGCTTGTGTAAAGAATTTATTTATGGAACTAAATGAATCGGAAAGGAAGAGAGATTGTTTGTAATTGTCCGATTGGCCTTTGTCGTTAGAAGTTGGTTGTTCCCTTGTGTGTGGGTTATCTTGTGTTCATTCAATTGTTAGGTGTGCAGCGAGGCTTTACAAGTTTACAAAAAAAGCCATCCACAAAAATTAAGAATAGCTGTAATTGTTTTTGTTCCTATTTTAGTCTGAAATTAGTCTGAATGAAACGGGGAAAAATATGTCTATTTGTGACATGCATTGTGATAATTTAAGATTATCAAGTAGGCATGAAAATCGTCTCGTGTAAGTAGGATAAAATAATACTAGACGTAATAGTAATAACTAAATATAATCAAAGATTAGTAGCATGCTGGGTTTACATAAACAGTTTTGTTGTTCAAATGACAAGTGTATTCTGTTCTTAATTTGTGACCATGACCTTCAGTTACAAATTTAGCTTTTTCACTGGTCATTAACTGGTTGTAAGATTGATAGTATATTCAATGATTTTTGGTTTTGTCCTTCAACCCTTAAAGCGCCAGGGATATTTTTTTTTGTAATTAATTTTCGTAACTTTCGTTTTGTTTTTTATCACTA
The DNA here is from genome assembly GCA_020152595.1 of Chiridota heheva. Taxonomy (NCBI): domain Eukaryota; kingdom Metazoa; phylum Echinodermata; class Holothuroidea; order Apodida; family Chiridotidae; genus Chiridota; species Chiridota heheva. The sequence continues at coordinate 893,114 of JAIGNY010001194.1, forward strand.
CAAGTTAGGTATATATGAATGCTAAGGCAAACTTTTTAATAAAAAAGAAAGAAAATATGGACACAAATTTGCAAATTTTAGGCAAAATTAGACTAATTTTTTTGAGCTTCTTTTTTTTCTTGTGAATAATGAGTATGGAGGATTTGTTTTTTACATATTTAAATTTTTTGTGAAATTTTGATGCCAGTGTAATTTTTTTTCCGTAGGCAAAACATGCAAAAACAATGAAAACAAAAACAATCAATAATCACCACTGTGATTACTCGCAAACATTAGAAATGGCTTTGCTTAAAACCAGGAACATCTCAACCTGCCCTCGAATGGAGCAGGGCCATTAGAAGAAAAAGTTATATATTTCTTTGTTACCCAAACCACAAAACTGTATACAGTTTCACCTCTCCAAGGCTCCTTCAAGATAACAACTACTCCCACTGGCGTTACGTGGTATTTTTAGTGACAATTATCTGAATATAATGGCAATCCTTTGTAATATAATTAGTAACCGTAATCAATGCTGACATTGTTTGTCTTTGCTGCTGGAGAAAAGTGAAATGAACTATGAGTATAGAACTATTTAAACCTCAATGTTATGATGCAAAGTTAATCGTTTGAAATGATGTGGTTGAATTGTTGCCTAAAAATTGCAGGCTAAATTTTTAAGCAGTGCCTTTACTAATGAAAAATAAAGCCAAGCACATGGCCGGTATTCGAAACCGTTGCGTGCACGTTGCCAGCTCGCACATTTATATCCGCTACATCAGATTGCCTAGATTCCAGTATATGGGTTTGCTTTTAAACTTTAATAACAGCATGAATAAAGAGGGGGTAGTTGCTCTATTTGCTCTAATTGAAAGTATTTGATGTAAGCTTTGTCACAAAATTGTTGCCATGCGGTAGGTGTACTGCGATCCAGACTTCTTATCTTTTTTCTTCAAAAATTTGTCTCAAAAAGGCTTAAAATCATCAAATTTGTGCATATTTTTTGCCAAAAAAGTATGAAATATTGGTGATAAGGGCAGACAAAATTTGACGGGAATTGGATACTTTAATGCCTTGGACACTTGAGTCATAGCCGATCAAGCAAAGGCTAGGTCATGGCATGCAACCTTTAAAAAAAAAAAGGTTTATTTTCAAATTTTGCGTATGTCCAATTGGTCGTGTCACAACCGCGTGAGGGTTAACTTTATCAGAAGGCTTAAATTGGGGCAAAAAGAAAATACTACAACCAACTTTTCTTCTTTTTAAAAAAATGCTTGTCATGTGATCACCACTCGTTTGTGCTGTTTTGCTGCTAAATTGTTGATGGTCACTGTAGCGGAAATTGGTTTTCTTTTTTGCTAATCATGGGAGAAAAAAATCACATGTTTAATTTTTGATAACTCTTGTTGGTGAAAATTTACTTAAGATGTTTATAAGAAATAATTGTGGTTGATTTGATTATTCACATCAAAGGTTATCAATATCTTTGCATGCACAGAAGGTGTGTTAAAATATTCTAAAGATTCCAGAATGATATGCCTTCACCTTTCGTCCCATTTATTACACGAAACCCAACATGCTGCACTTTTCAGTTCTTCCCAAACAAAATTCATCTTCATTGGCTCATTGATTACTTATTGATATTCTTGTCATGAGGAACAAATTATTTTGTCCTGTGATTAATATAGAGGTTTTGAAAAACTGGCAATATATGTTAGATTATATAGTCAAAAGTAGTGTTAACTGGGGCAGCACTGCTGAGCACAATCATGGGCAGGATTACCCACCGAAAGTGGGGTGGGGGGAGGGGTAATCACAAAATAATCTTTACTTAGCAAAAGTGAGGGGCCAAAATCATCAAATCATACTAAGATACAAAAAATGGTCATGTGAAAGATGTAAATATGCGAAAAATGTAGGGGGGGGGATACTCCCTTTGCAACCCCCAATCTTAATGTAGTGTGATTCTGTATATTGGAATTTCTAGCAGGTTTGCTTTTTATAAATTATGGATGAAATTGTAAATTAGTTGGTTGAATAGTCTGATAATGAAAATCTTTGAATTTTGTTAAAACCTCATTTAATTTCTAATTGTTCAACATTTTAGGATGACTGGAAGAAGGTTTCCACAATTTGAAGTTGATAGTAAAAAGTGTTTTTCTTGGACTAATGTCATTATTCACTTAAAAAAATACCTTTCCCATAATCCCAGAAGAGTTTGGATCAGGGGTATGGCTAAGTAAGGAAAATAAAAGTATGAAAGAATTCAACTGCGCTCCTTTCAACTGGTGTGGCAGAGGATTTGCAAAATGATTTACATAATAATTCAATGTTGGAAAAAATCCATGGTTCTGGCGTTTATAACCGTGGAAATCAGGAATTCGCAGGAAGATCATATTTTTTTTCTTTTAGATTCCTTGAGTAAACAACAGTATATGTGCTCTAAAATTGTCCCATGTAATTGTGCAATGAAAAATACATTAAAATAGGGAAGTATATAAAGATATATTCACTACATCAATATTATTTCTGTCACGATTATTTGTGGGATGATTTTTGGCACCTTTATTTAGAACCGTGTGAAATTGTATAATTGATTCCAACTCTGATTGTGTATATACTTGCAAGTCTGTGTACTAACTATCATGTGGAACCATGCATACACCTCGCTGGGTATGCTATATACTGTACTGATGACATCAGCAGTTGGCATGTTTTCTTTAATTTATTGACCAGGACTCTAAAAGATGTAGAATGGTTCATTTTAGATTAATTGTGTGATAAATATTTTTGCCATTTTTATGAATTATAACAATTGTTTTTAACGTCTGTAGCTTCTGATGCCTCTGTGTGTCACTGTTCTATTTCAAATTGCTCTTGTCTCATTGTTTTGTAATAGATTGATCTTTTTATGTTGCGTCAGTGGGGGATGGTCCTCAAGAGCCAAGTATTACCTCTGGTCCGAGTCTAGCACCCTCTTAGGAAAATCCTAGTGCTATCCTTGTGCTTCCCCGACTCAAAACTTAGTGGTAGCATCTAAGGTTAAGATTAAACAGCCTTCATTGACTTTTCTTGTATTGACTAATATGACTTATAAATTATTATTTTGTTGGCGTTTTTATCATAAATATTTTAATGGGGTTGATTTTCTTTCTATTGTATTATTTCTTTTCATTTGAGCTGCAAAGAAGTATTTTGTCATAAATACTGTTGTTTGATCTTGTGCGCCTTTGAACATTGGACCAAAAACATTAATTTCAATGTTTTTAAATAAGAAATCTGCTGTGAATATTGATATCATTTCTGCTTGTTTGTATATGAGTGCATATTGTTTAACTATTGTCATACTTAGTTTGGTTATTGCGATAATGGCCTATTCCAGAATCCCCTGAGGGACATCATTGACATACTGTACATGTATGATTATATTTGCTTTGTTAGGATCATTTGAATAATACAGTGGACTAGATGTGTTTGACTTGGAAAGTGATAAATTGCCAACCATACAGGGAGGTTTTTACAGTTTTTTAGCCCTCAATTCACCTAACAGCTTAAAACCTCCCTGTATTTAGGGCAATATATCATTTTCTGTTTGACACTTATGTGGTATTAGATATAAGGTGCTGTAAATCTTACACTAAGGTATGTGAATATGACATGTGGTTTTCTGTTTAAATGTAGATAGGGAATGGTGGTTTTTAAAACCGCCCAATGGTACTTTTAAGCGTATTCAAGATGGCCGCTGCCCAGTGATGGTATTCGTTGAATAATGATTGTATTCTTTTATTATTAACTAAGAAAACTTTGTATAAAGAGTATAATGCATATTGATGTAAATGAAATTTATGATATGGGAAATATTGTGTGTTATGTAGGAGATAAAAGAGGCTTAATAAAGGTATGGGACAAATTTTGTCACCAAAGATTCTGAGGTTGTTTTGTGTTTTTTGACCTATGTATCTATTGTCAACTTATCCTGATGCATAAAGCGTTATTTATCCTTAGCAGAAAAAGTCACTCAATTATTCACAGTTAATACACATATTACGTCAGGCATATAATACACAGCTATTTTTGGTTCCGATACTATCAGTATCAGGAACCAATGTAGTCGTTTCCCAAAACGTATGTGTGTATGTGTGTGACACTGCTTCTAAACACGATATCTCCTGAACAATATATCTATGCCATGTCCTATTTGGCACATAGATGCATTGTGGCCCATAAATGTCCCTATTGTTTTGAGAAATGATGTCGTGTATATTAGTGAGTGGGTGGAGCAAAATGTAAAAATCTTAAAATGCTCATATTTAGATAACCATATATCTATTTTTCATCTTCTTTGGCATAAATAAGGTGTTGTGGTTGGTGTAGATGCCCATCTTATAAAAATGTTCAAAATTACTTATATTAATTGTGGGCGGGGCATGATGTGGTTTTACTGAAAACAGCTCGTAAACCATACATCAGTAGCATGTCATATTTAACACATGACCCATATATGGTCCCTATTGTTTTTGGTGCCGATATACATTTTAATAAGTGGGGCTTAGTGCAAAAATGTTGAACTTCAAATCTTCACAAGTGCATGCCAGTTTTGCTTATGTGGCATGATTATGTCGTTATCTAGTTTGCACATGCTTATGTTAGATATTATGCACATACTTATGTTGTTATTATGTCATATTTAATTAATTTTGAAATTACAAATATATATCTTGACTCCACCCACAACCTGGAAATTTCTTTGAAATCAATCTCTTTTACACTGTTGCTTTCATCAACATAAGTTTTTTGTTTCAATGACATCAAACACAAATTCATCATACTGTACAAAAACTTTAAAATGCAATTAGGAAATCTTTAAAAATCTATATCTTCTGAACGGAATATGATATCAACCTGATTCTTATACCAAATTGGCTCCACAACTATGCTCTTTCAAATAAATTTGTACAAAAAACCATGGGAATTTTCCTTTAACTGTATAAGCGATGTACAAAAACAGTGAGACAAAAGTGAAAATAGTTTTTAATAAAAACATTCACAGAAATGCATACATATTTTGTGTTATGCTTCAACGGACATAGCGTTATCGGTTACACAGTCCGGTAGCATGCCTATTAATGGGAACATAAATGTTCCTATTAATGGGAACATTTTGCTACATGGAAACCGCCATTTTTTGATAATTTTCATGATATCCTCACGTTAAAGCCTTATGCAATGTTACATTTTTCAAATTTGAAATACGTCTGGGAAAAATATTTTTGTTAGGAGAAACTTAAAACTTATGAAAATAACTTCATTATTGTCATGGCTACAGCTTTTCCACTTCCGTTTGATATGTTTACCACGCCGTTTTCGAAATATTAGATAAAATAGACAATAGAGCTTGGCTTTTAGGCGCGAAACGGCCATTTTGAAAATTTAAATGTTTTTCAACACAATGATTTTTAATAATTCAAGTATATAAATTAGAAATTATGACATTATATCGCAACATCTGAACAATATGGATGCATGACTTCAATATTCTCGTGTGTTATAAATGTTCCTTTTAAAGGACATGCTTCCGGACTGTTACAAACTGAGGGATAATTATGATGTACCACATCGGCCAGCCTGGCAGTATAAGATGCAGGGACACTGCTTGTTTCATAATTATGATGTACCACATCGGCCAGCCTGGCAGTATAAGATGCAGGGACACTGCTTGTTTGATTATTCCCTTATATACATTTCAAGTTCCCTCAAAACCTCCCATTATCTTGATGTCTTATAGTTATAAATGCCCATTTCAGCCTTTTGGGATCTTTTCTGGATCCAGCTAGGAGTTTGTATTACAAAGGCTGCCAGAAATGTTTCCACTTTATACTTAATTTTTGTTGAAGGCCCTATGCTATGAAAAAGTTTCGCTTCATGATCTTTGGTTTGGTTAGTTTATTCTAAGAGTAGCTCAAACTTTTCAGAATATTAAATGAAATATCATATTAAACTGTATCTTTCTTACTTTTGGCACTTTGTATTAATTTTTGGAAAGATGTTACTTAATTTTATGTTAATACCAACATCTTTTTAAGAGATAATTCAGGCCAGATATCCGGATTTTTGCGCAGATCCCCCTGGAACCGAAACTGGAAGTTTTTGTAACTATCCGGCCGAATAGTTCGGACGGACCGGATATCCGGTGCATCCCTACTGTTATAGGCCGGTGCATGGCTTACATGGCTAAATCTGATTGAATACTTACATAATAAATGGCTGGATGATATGACAATGTCAAAATTCGAGAGAACCGGAGCTATAATTGCTTGCAGATCGGACTAAATATACGACAGTACGATAGTCATATTACATGTATTATTGGACAGTTGGAATAAATCGTAATCGTCCGACAAGAGTGGTGTAATTAAGACTTTTATCCAAAGTGGAAGCAGAGACATAACTTTTTCCACATCATGATTTTTTTTTTTTTTAAACATTTCCGGCCAGGTGTGGATACAATTTACCTCCCTCCCCCTCCCCCAGCACGTCAGATAAATATTTCCTCTCTTTCTTATTTTCTTCTTCACGAGATTTATACTCAAATGAAATTGAGTAGGTATTGCGAACAATCTTCTATCCCTCCTTCTTACATGTACTGTCCTAATGTTGCTTGAACCTCTTCCGATTTTTCGCACCACCACTTGAGGCTGTGTGCACCAACACATTATTATTTTTTTCGCCGGGTTGTAATTTTGAAAATAGGGCACTTACAAAAAGGGACATAGGCCAATCATGAATACTGCATCTTATAGCATGCGCGGCAAAGATATTTGATCTGATATTTGCCCAAGGGTGATGGGAAAGTGTGTCAAAAATGAGAAAGCGTGTCAAAAATCGTTTTTAATTATCAATTACTTTTTAAAACCATTTTGTTGATCCGAAATCGAGATCACATGAGAGCTGCGGGTAATCAGTCGTTTTTTAACCCAATAAATATTCTGCAACAAAGCAAATTATTTTTGATTACACGCTGACTGTTGATTCAGCTCGATATAATTGGCTGAAAGTTGTTGCGAAATACTTTCCTGAATTGGAAGTAGAGCATTACACTCGTAGCACCTATGAAATGTAAGCTATTTGTGCTTGTATTTTGATACTGTTGTTTATATTGTTTCATTTAAAGGTCACTTGTCGTCTCTAACGCACGGGGTAAAATAAATTCAGTTCGTGTGTTTTGATTGGTCAAAACACAATGGTACAACGTGCACTTACATTGATAGGCCAATCAGTATCGTTTTCGAATAAAATGTACGCCGTCATGATAAAAGGCCTTTAATCTCTTGATGTAGGTCAGACTTTTATAAGTGACTTCGAAAAATCATCACTCCAGAAAGTTTTTTCAGCTCTTAGAAGAAAAAAAAGTTCTATAGTTCAGTAGATTGTCCTGTATTTGGAACCTCCTCGGGTTCTTCAAGGATGATTTCTAAGATTTACTTGGAAAAAAAAAGGCTTCTTCTTTTGTCTCGTATTTGGAACCATTTGTTCTCTAAAACCCCTTTTCCTAAGAGTGCAGATCGATATTAAGACCGGCCCCAAATTATGTTCTTTCCCCGTCCCTAACAAGGCTTAATTCGGCACTGCGCCAGAGAATTGGTTTTTGCTTCCTTAACAAAACATATATCGTCGGATATATGGAAATGTTTCGTCCCATAAATAAATTCAGAAGTAAACACTGCCGTGCTAGTAAAGTCACTTCCAATTTTCAATTTTCCTTATCTATTGCGAGAAATCTGTGATGTTATCGATGACACATGTAGGCCGCTATGTGAATGTGTGATCGATAGCATCGCAAATTTATCGCAATCAATTGGGAAAATTGAAAACCGGAAGTGACGTTACCGGCACTGCGGCATTCATTTCTGAACGTATCTATGGGACGATACCTTTCCTTTAAGTTCTCTGGAAAGATCTATATTATTGTTTTGTCAAGATCTTATTTGGTTCACTGACTGAGCAAGTCCCCATGGTCACACAGAGATAAACTAAAGCGTTAAACTACTTACCTGGAAGAAGCTAATGTTGTTATCTATCACTCTGCGCGAACTTTAGCATATGCTCTGACCCCGGTTTTGTCCGATGGGAATATAGAGCAATACATTACAATCGAATTTGAATTTGATTTTTTGTTGAAAAAATGATTTGAAAATTGTGAGAGTTGACAGATTTGTGGATTACTCACGTAACTAAGCTTTCACATACAGTCCGGTAGCATGCTTAATAATGGGAACATAAATGTTCCTATTAATGGAAACATTTTGCTATATGGAAACCGCCATTTTGTGATATTTCCCATGATTCTTTGCTATCCTAACGTTAAAGCATTATGCAATGTTACATTTTTCAAATTTGAAATACGTCTGGGAAAAATATCTTTGCTAGGGGAAACTTAATTCGTATGAAAATAACTTCATTACTGTCATGGCTACAACTTTTCCACTCCCATTTGATATGTTTACCACGCCGTTTTCGAAATATTAGATCAAATAGACAATAGAGCTAGGCTTTTAGGCGCGAAACGGCCATTTTGAAAAATTAAATGTTTTTTTTACACAATGATTTTTAATGCTTCAAGTATATAAATTAGAAACTATGACATTATATCGCAACATCTGAACAATATGGATGCATGACTTCAATTATCTCGTGTGTTATAAATGTTCCTATTAATAGACATGCTTCCGGACTGACATATGTGAAGATCACTGAGATTTGGAAATCTATGACGATAGGCTGAATGGAGATTTCGAGCCTAGATACTGAATTCAAATCGTTTTTTTTTTTCTTCGTATTTTTTCTTGTTTCCCCAATAAAATTATTGGGGGCCTTGGCCCCACGGTTCCTAGGTCACTGCAATACAACGTCATTTAAACTTTTTAAGTGACAAAGACAACGTGATCACATGAATTTGTTTGTCCATGATTCATAAGAAAATAAACATTAATTTGTAGCAATATTTCGTCAAATCTTCTTTTTATTTGGAGGGGAGAGGGGAGGAAGGTTAGGTTAGAAAAGCACCGAAGGGATTAATTAGTTACCAATTCCCTGACTTTGCATTTCCGTCTTTCAAATTATTCGTTTGAAACGTACGTACCCCCCCCCCCCCCCTCCCCTTTTCTTCCCTCCCCTTCCCTTACTTGAAATACTGCTCCGCGGCCAATGGCTGGGGAACATTTTGAACATTTTCAAGGTCTGAAAGCGAGAAATATAAAGAAAATCATTTTGAGGTGTTTTTCTGTTCATACATCACATTTTTTTCAATGTATTAATTCAAATTCAAATTGTGATTACTCATAACGAGAAAACTATTTTCAAAATTCAAAGACTACTAAACTCAGACTTAAATGCTCTTTTTGGTCACTGGTTGAAAAGAAACTTTTGTACCTGTCCGTAGACATTTAAGCAAAACTTTAGCCTCTTTATCTCTCGGCTAACTTGATTATTTGAAGGAGCACAATTTTTGCAATGGGCAACTTTGAAAGTTATTTCATGTGACGAAATAACAGTAATATACCTTTAAGGCCAATGCACTAATTAGGCGCGTGATATAAATCGTGTGCAAAAGTACCTTATTCAATGCTCTGAATAAGCAATTTAACAAAAAAAAGATGATGCTACTTCAAAACTACCGTAGGAAAAGTGCGGCCGTCTTTTCAACATTGATAGATTGATATTTAAGCTAGTGTACATTGCAAATTGAATAGTAGCAAAATTGCTCAATTTGTAGCATATTCTGTAAAAAACAAACAGCAGTAAAACTCTTTATTATTTCAACAGGATCAATTGATTCCACTCACCAGTACGAAGGAATTATACAAAGTAAGTTGAAAACGTACTTCATTTTTAGCCTTTGTCCCTTGAATCGTAGTATAATTTGGCAGATAAAAAATATGTTCCAATATCTAACAAGGGACTTGTATTATTTTATAAGTTGAATATACCTGTTCGTTGTTGTTGGTTATATATATATATTTTTATGCTGGGCCGCTGTGTAACAAGTATATAACTTAACATAGTAAGAAATACAATTTAGATATTGTGTCTGCAGGTATGTTAGGACAGGGCTATTGGAGACCTCTAACTATTTTGTTGGAAGGAAGGGGTGGGGGCAAAATTATATACGAAAGTGATGGACACGTACATGCTATGGAATCAGGAAATCTTAGCGACTTACTTCGACAGATAACTCCTTTCCCCTCCCCCTCCTCCACCAAATACATACATAATAAAAGAAATTCAAAATAGAGTAAAACATTATAAAAAAAAGGATATTTTTAGTTTCCCCGGAATTTTAAGCAAAGGTCTGAAAATTTGGTAGATCAGTTTAACATTAAGTTTTTGGGAGATTTTGTGTTCCTTTCGGATTTTACTTTTCGAAACTTTTGATTCGAAAATTAGGAAATGGTAGACCATTATTCAGAATTATGGAAAGAATTAGATTATCAAATCAGAAAATGATTGTTTTTTTTCCCCTGGAAAAAGGTCCAATGAAAATGGATTTTGTACCACCAGATTAGTATGTTAGTATGTTACAAAAGGCTCAGTGTACATACATATACTTGCGGATATAAATGCAATTATTCTTAGAAAAACATTGTCTTGCTTAAACTGTAATGGTGTTGTGATATTGCGAATTGAGTAATTCTATAATCTTCTTAATTCTTGTCATTTAAATTGGTCACAGTCCAAGTTTTTAATGTAAGCCCTAAAAAAAAAAAAAAAAAAATTTTTCCCATCCCCCATTGAAAACTCTGCATGGTCTATGGTCGCATTATCTGATTATTGGTGTGTCATGTCCCATTGACTAGCTATAAAGCAAAATTGGCTTAATCTTAGACAAATACAAAATTCAAGAAAAAACAATCATTGATCCTTGTTGTATGCAATGCATTACAACTTTCCGCATTTGAAGGCTATTATAAAATTAAAGTTGCAAATGATATATTTTGATATTCAATAATCTGACAACAAACAGTGACTGATAGGAAATTGTAACCTCATTATACCTGCTACTTCCATAACTTCATGTTTTTGCATATGATGATATTGGCCCTATGGTCCAAGAGTGAATTACTCGTGGGGAGCAGGATTCGTCGGCCCGTGGTAAACTCCCCACAAATTATGAGAATTTTCAGCGTTGCATAGATAGGACTTTTCGTGCCATTGATCTGTTTATCAGTTTATGCTCTAGATGAAACTATGTGATTTTTCAAAAGGTGCCACAGGTTCATAAAGAGTTTTAAGCAAATTTTCAAGAATTTTCAACTTAATTTAGCATTTTTACTTTTATTAAAATTATAATACCATTGAGTTTAGTTTTTACTTTGTTTATATTACCTATATATTGGGATGTCATCATAACATCGAATGTGATCAAAACGTAAATGCTATGGAATAGTGCACCTTAGCGACTTACTTCAAGAGTTCCCCCTACCAACTGGCCAATTTGATACACATAACGTTCTCAAATAAATTGTGGTAAAATATTTCCGTACGCATTTCCCCAGAAATTTTGAGGAAAAGTCAGAAAAAGTACTAAATGTGACAAAGTTTTCGGAAATTCTTTGTTGCTTTTTTGCATGGGGAAAAGGAAGAACATTTTCTGATAGTCTGATATAGTGTGGGGGAGAGGTTTATAAAACGCCGCCTTTCACGATCCGGGCGAAGTTCGACACCAATTTTAGGAGATTTATCAACAAATTCGGCTGTTCGAGTAAGTTGGATTCCCCAATCAAACTTCTTGAGACTCACATCTGAGAAGGGAACAGAAGAAAAATATTAGGGGAAATATATGATGTCTCTGATAGTGAAATAAGGTTATTTCATCTGTTCATATATTTGTGCGTAAAACATGCAAATACCAATTTACTGCATATACTACCATGCAGCTACTGCATGCAGCTACTGCATATACTATCATAATCATGCAGCTACTGCATATATCATATATGCAGTTACTATTGCATATCAGCTTACTAACATAATTATGCAGCTGCCAGCTACATGCATACTATCATATATATAGTCTTAATTTCTAAAGACGAATTCTGAGACATATTCAATAGATACCTAAATGGCAATGTTATGTGGTAATGGGGTACCCTCCTTTCCAACTTTAATTTTATGAGTTTAGCAACCCCATCATGCCTATAGCCACACACCACATGTATGGTCTGATTTTATTCTTCATATTTTTATATTTTTTTTTTCGGGGTGGGGTGGGATGTGATGGAGTTCAGGTACTGCTACTTAAACTTAATCAAAATTCTTCTTTTTATATTAAACATCAAATCAGTTTATTTGTGACATGGTCTGGTTGTAAGACATCAAACATACACCTCTACCATCATAATATATTTGGTATGGTTTTCAACCTTTACAGGAGTATTAATTTCAATTAAAAAGTGTTAACTTAACAAGGGCATAAACTTAAAGGACATTGTTGCACCTCGCTATTTGTTATTTCTATTTTTTTCCCGTGAAATAAGAACGGTCTTAGGTTTTACAATTTACGCCTATGTAACTTTGTCTTTTTAGTGCTCCGACATTCATACTACTCTGCGCTGTGGTACCGTCGGTTTATGGGCATCCCTGCCCTTAATATTTGGGGTTCTAGGCCTTTTTGGACGATGAATGCTGAAATAAAGTGGTGTTTGGTAACCCGGGTAACATATCGTCTTCTCAGTCGTCTGGCTGATACATCAATTTGTGCAACTTATATTAATTACATAATGAATATATTTGAAGGTTTTTAATGTTCTCCTGTTTATTCTTTGGAGATCATCTAGTTCTATATATTATGAGTCTTAGGTTCTAGTATGAGTCTAAACTTTTCTACTCTATAGACCTTTTTAAATCTGAATCGGCAATTCCCGGATAACTAATTTAATTAATGTCACATGGCCGAGATTCACGAGTCCATAATGGTCCAATTGTAAACTGGAGGAATCTTATTGACCAATAAAACACTGGAGGAATCTTGGTCGTCGCACAATTTACGCACGGTATGGTACCAAGCGTATGAAAAAACGTTTTCAAGCACACGTATCATACGTGCGTTATTTATGAAGGAAATGTGCGCGCAAAATACTGCTTACGTTTTCCCCCCAAACCTGCATCTGATTGGTTGGGAAACAAAGTTCCCCCTGCAGCATTTGATTGGTCGAAGTACTGAGGAAATCACGTTTGGCTAAACTCGGTTTGAAAAGGCCTGTAGAGACTGAGCTGAGTGATGTTTTCAGTGTCAAGTCTGAGATGTCTGAAACTCGAATGAATTGGGCAGTTAATTCTAACCTACTCAGATCAGCATTAAGCAATCAGAGATTAACATACGTCATTTAAATATCTATGAAGTATTAAATGAGTCATCTTTGATACAATCAGAAAATTTACTTATGGGAAAACGGACACGAAACAGAAGGCCTTTTGTTCTGTCAAGATAATTTTACCTGAAAAAGTTCGAAGTTTTTACAATTTTTATATAATTCTACTCTTTTGGTGCTCCGGCATTCATATATGTCTTGCGCTGTGCTCACTTTGCAATAAATCTGAGAAGTGGTACTAATTTTGTTGCCCATAAATTAGACGTTACGCCACTTTGCACTTCTCCTGGGAATCCTTCCCCTGAGGGTGGTGGGTGAAAAACGAAGAATTATGGAAGAAGAAACCGACCAAGGCAACGCTAATTTTAAAAACATTTTTTTTTTTCCTTTCACTTTATGATTTATCTTTGTGAGCGCTGCCAAAAATGGTTCTTAAAAGAAAAACTAAAAAGACCCTTAAATAATGCAATATTTGTTCATACATGAAATATTCTTCGAACAATCGAATCAGCAAATTTGTTTTAAAGTTCCAAAGTTAAATATTATCTTATGCCGAGTAAACATATGGCCGACTATACAGACAACATTAGCGCAATTGCTTTAGATCTGAAATCTATTAACAACATTAAAAAAATCAATTATTCGAAATTGGTTACAAATTATCCATTCTACAGTTCTACAGCTTTTTAAAATTGTTTGGTACTTTTATTATATCACTGGGCGATATAAGTATTTTCTTAGGTCTTTTTTAATTGTATACAATTTTTGAATAGATAATCGGATGATTTTTTGTATTCTTTACCATATATCTTTACCCAATCACATTCTAGCAGGAATATACTTTCTCCCCATTTTTCAAAGAGTAAGATTTAGGAAAAACGTTACAGAATTATTGCAAGATTTTGAGCTGTCTACCCAATCATACACAACACGCACTGAACATATTTAAAAATCTTTTGTTCCGCTATAACGAAATTTTCAAGACTTTTTAACCCAAATTATAAAACCCATTCTAATAGACTATTCAACATCCGTAGATTTTTAACTATTTGCCATGTAATGTGGCATAGGGCCTGTAGTAGCGCTTAAGCTTCCCGGATTGTTTATAATCAAATGATAAGGTAAAGCACAGTGGCGCAACAATTTTGGGGGGTCCGAACAATGACACTGCGATATGTTTGTTATGGGGCCCCGACCTTCATTATCAAATCTTGCCCCGATGTGAAAGACTTTCAAATATTTTTTTCTCGCAGTGTGCACCAGTTGCCTACCTACACTTTGAGCCTTGTTTCCTGTCATTTAACCACGTGCCACACAATGCCATTTTTTCTGGGTCAGTGGATTTACCTTCTCTCATCGCCTAGTGTATACTTTATATGGACAGATGGAGGATAATCTTTTCCACTAGCCCTTTTACAAGCCCTTATCTTATCACTGTTGCGTTCATATCAGCCTGGGAAAGAAGGAGGGGAGGGGGAGGAGGGAGAGGGGAGGGAGGAGGGAGAGGGGAGGGGAGGAGGGAGAGGGGAGGGCTCTCCCATATGTAAAGTATATGTGTGTGTGCCCCCGAGCAGGTGCCTTTTTGCACCATTTTCGTAATGCAAGTGTCTTTTTTACTATGACAAAATATTACTATAAAAATTGTACCCATTTTTTTTTTTTTGTAAAACAAATCTGTCTTATTTCATTATTTTCTTAGTGCAGGTCCCAAAAATTAGGTTTTACTGTGTTAATTTTGTACTGCTGGTCCATTTGTACAATATTTTTATATTTATACAATATAATGGAATGTTACCACTATTATATTCAGCTATTATCTTTGTTCTGCAAGGTTATCAATTAAGTGCGAAATGCTTAATTTTGTTATTGTACTGCATGATAATATACAACGGTAAAATATGTTTAGTGTTCTCCGCAATTAAATGCTTTGTAAGAAGACGTTGTACATGGACTGGTGAAATACAGGGCCGTATCAGCCTATAGGGCCCTGGCCCCCCAAAAATTGCAAAGTTACTCGTATAATAAAATTCATAAATGCATATGATAATGTATATGCTAAATAATGCCATATGAAGCGAAGGCTATAGCTCGGCCCCTCCTGTAATCTAAGTCCTGGTATGCGATTAGTTTTGAAATTGATATTAGAATTGAAACTTATCTTAGACATTAACAATCAGATCGCAAATACCTGTACACTTTTTAAATATTTGCTTTATCACGATCAGTCTACAGTTTGACGATACCAGAAAAAACACCTTTTTAACCAAATTCGGTTTGTCTTATGAGGCCATAAGGGTGAGTACACGTGTGGGAGTGTGTACAGCTCCCTGATGTTGACTAGTGTTGAAACTGCAGGTGGGTATAAAGCAAACATTGGTACCATTGTTTTCCTTTTCAAAACTTGTAGAAACTGAAAAAAAACCGTAAGATCATAGCAAAATGGGTCACAATATTTTAAAAATGGACTCTTTTTCTTTGCAAAACGTTGCTCAACTTATCATGACCACCGCTTAAGCAGTAAGAAGGGTGATCTCTCAGGAAGGAAGGGGGGGGCAGGAGTACCCCCAATTTCCCGGTTTACAAGAGGAAAATAACACGGGAAATTGCTTCATTTTCGTTAGGCTTTTATCAATTTTCTTCATTTTTAGGCAAATGTTCTTCAATTTTCGGTAATTGTTTTCCTTTTTGGGAGCTTTTATAAATTTTCGGGAAATTTTCTTCAATTTTCGAGAAATTTCATTCTTTTGGGAAAAATCGTCTCAATTTTACCAAATTTGTGTTCATTTTTACCATTATTATGTTAAGATCTTCCCAGCTTTACCTCCCAACAGGCAGAAAACATGTAACCGGGCAGGTGAAATCCTTTCAGAGGGGAAATGTTTCCCCTGTCCCCTACTTCCTACGCCTCTGCGCTCGGGTGTTCACCACACACTGACACGTCCCTAACCCAAATACAAATTTGAGCTGTAGTGATTTCTTCACCAATCGAAAATACGCCAATAGTCAAAATCAAATATAGAGTTCATGAACGACATGAGTTTGACCACAGAAGTTTTGAAATAAAGTGGTGCAACAGTCAAACTGTTTATTTAAGACACCTGAACTTAAAAACCAAGTTCATGTTACTTATTCATATATTTTCATGTAATTTTGAACTGTAATATAAGGGTTGCCCAAATTATCGAAAATATATACATTTGATACACTTAAAGATAAACAATTTCGAAAATACACAGATACGTTATCAATCATTGTCAGAAATGAGATCATTTTTTCATCAAATTGTAGCATGTGAACCTAAATATTGATACTCTTAATTACAAAATAAAAAATCAATAAATCTTATCTTTCAGGGCAACGTATTGAAATTTATATGACACTATGTCAATTTGCTGTTATGAACTTGACTATGATGCATCGCGTTGTGTTTTCGATGCTCTCATACATTGTCCTAACATAAGTAAAAAACTTGTATGCAGGCATACATTCATACACATTCTTTCTTAGAATCAGCCCTTCTTTCCTGATAATCTCTGTGTCATATTTATCACCTCACTTTAAAAGAGGAAAGAGTATCACCTAACAAATTTTCATCCTGCGCAACATTTTAGAACAGGTGGCTGAATGGCAGTCAACAATATATATCGCTTTGTTGACTTCGAGAAGGCGTTTGACTCAGTGCACAGAGAAAGCCTCTGGAAAATAATGGCAGCTTATGGTATTCCACAAAAGATAATATATTTAATTAAAGGTTATATGAAGACAGTGAATGTGCAGTTATAGATGGTGGTGTGGAATCTGAATGGTTTCAAGTAAAAAAGTGGTGTAAAGCAAGGTGATGTAATGTCAGGGTTCCTTTTTCTGATGGTGGTATACTGGGTGATGAGGAAAACGACTGATGATAACAATAATGGAATTAGATGGAAGTTCATGTCAACTCAGGACTTAGATTTGCTGATGGTATCGCTCTACTTTCATCTACATATCAACACGTGCAAACCAAAGTGACCAGGTTCAATCAGTATGCTGCACAAACTGGGCTAAGAATTAATCAGGATAAGGCGAAGTTCATGAAAGTTAACAGCAAATTTGCAAACAAAGTTTATATCGATAACCAACGACTAAATGAAGTAAACAACTTCAGATACCTTGGTGCAAGAGTAAGCTTAGGAGGTGGTGACGAGGAAGATATCCAAAACAGAATATCTAAAGCAAGAGTAGCATTCATTAAGTTAAAAAAGATATGGAACTCAAGCACATTCTCAATATATACAAAAATACGACTGTTTTATTCTCTTGTTGAAGTCTGTACTCTTGTATGGTTGCGAGACATGGAGAGTTAATGTAGCAGGTAATAAAAAGCTGGATACAGTTATGTTCAAATGCTACAGGAGAATTTTGAAGATCAGATGGCCATATGTAATATCTAACGATGAAATACTGAGAATCACTAAACATGACAAAATCAGCACTAAAGTAAAAAGAAGGTGGAGGTGGATTGGTCACGTGATGCGCATGAGCGCTATTAAGCACTGTGTGACAGCTATGGGGAGGGAAGAAGGAAAGTTGGTCGTCCTTAAACGACCTGTAGAAGGACAGTCGGGAAGGAGAGAAAAGTGATGGGATGGAGCTTGTGGACAGAAGCCAGACAAGTCGCAAATAGCAGAGTACAGTGGAGAAAGTGCACTGCAGCCTTGTGGGCCAGGAAGCCTGAAGAAACTAAGTGAGATGAGGTGACAATCATACACAGTATTTCTTAGAATCAGCCCTTCTTTCCTGATATATCTTTGTGTCGCATTTATATGCATGTTTTATTCACATTGAGAAAGAAAATAAAGGCGATCTCTGTAACCGCAGATCTGTTAACGTTTCATTATTACATTCACATCACACAGATTAGAACTATTTATTGTTATTATGAACTTGAATAGCTAAATCTAGGAATGAGATGTCAATTTGCTTGTGTAACTAGCCCCTATTAGTAGTAAGGGGTCACTATACAGGTAGTGACCAATCACTACCTGTATAGCCGCCCCTGATATTTTTCAGGTCATCGGATTGCCGTCACAAGATATTCTCGACGACGGAGCTTCTGATTGGTCACTACCTGTATAGCGGCCACTGAGATTTCCCCTCTTGATCATCGGATTGCGTCACAAGATATTCTCGACGACGGAGCTTCTGATTGGTCACTACCTGTATAGTGGCCCCTGAGAATTTTCATCTGGGTCATCGGATTGCGTCATCTTACAGAGAGGGTTTTCAGGTCATCGGATTGATGTCACAGGATATTCTCAACGACGGAGCTTCTGATTGGTCGGGGCACGTCTGTATAGTGACCTCTGAGATTTTTCTTCTGGGTCATCGGATTGCGTCACAAGATGTTCTCAATTGTTCCGCAGAGTCCTTTTAACGAAATGTATAGCTTTTCCTGACTAAGTGTGTCAGGTGGGGCTATCATGGTATTCATTGTCGCCCATTAAAACAATAAACCCTGATAATCTGTTGACTAAAAGCTTAGATTTTTCAAGAGTTTAATCTGTAAAAACAATATAGATAAATCGCCATGTCACGATCATCGATAATATCGGGATAAAATCGTCACAATTTACCGAGTCACATCATTCGAGAAGACATCGTACTTGACAATCGAGAAACAGGAAACTTGTCATGTTTGAGAACACATTTTTGAAAATAGGTAATATTTGAGCGGCGATATTTTTTAAACGGTGTGATTTGAGAAGACGTTTTTTGAAAACGTGTACGATTTGAGAACAAAATTTTATTTTTAAATCCCACTGACTTTGCACAGGGGGCAAGATTAGAGTGACGGTATTTTGAAAACGTGAATGATTTGAGAAGACAATTTCTTTCGAAACTCCTCATTTGAGAAACAATTTTTCTGAAAGTCATCATTTGAGAAATAATTTTTCTGAAACACTGGCATTTGAGGCAGTTTTTGCTAAACTTTTTTCATTTGAGATGACAAAACTGGTGTCTAACGGGGAATGACAAGACAGAAATTCGCTTTAATGTGAAATACGGGGGTCTACGGGGCTTAATCGTGGGAATAATCGGACAAAGCTACGTTTTTATACAGGTAGTGACCAATTAGAAGCTCCGTCGTCGTGAATATCTTGTGACGCAATCCGATGACCAAGAGGGAATATCTCAGGGGCCGCTATACAGGTAGTGACCAATCAGAAGCTCCGTCGTCGAGAATATCTTGTGACGGCAATCCGATGACCTGGAAAATCTCAGGGGCCGCTATACAGGTAGTGATTGGTCACTACCTGTATAGTAATCCCTTACTACTCCTATTATGCCGTTTTCTTAGTCTGTTAGTATTATATTCCCTCTTTTCAATTTTTTGCTTTTATCATATCATGAGATAAACAATCTTTTAACACATTTTAAAAATGTTTCCAAACGAACAACCTGGTACACAATTGTGAAAAGAATATGTTCAAATATTTGTCTTATATTCTTAAAAAAATGTATACTATAATCCGTGCCATGCGAAATCATAACAGCGTCAGAAATAGGTCACATTCCAAAGACATTTTATACGGAGTAAATATGAGATTGAAACTTTTAAACCATGGGTTTAGTTTTTTTTTTTTTTTTTTTTTGGGGTTGTTCAGTAAGAAAACATGTATCGTAGTAGTGTCGTAATCGTATTGTAACAATGTCGTCATCGTATCGTTTTCGTGTCGTAATCGTATCGTAATAGTGTTGTAAATGTATCGTAATCGTGTCGTAATCGTATCGTAATAGTGTCGTAATCGTATCGTAATCGTATCGTAATCGTATCGTAATCGTGTCGTAATCGTATCGTAATCGTATCGTAATCGTGTCGTAAATGTATCGTAATCGTGTCGTAATCGTATCGTAATCGTATCGTAATCGTGTCGTAATCGTGTCGTAATCGTATCGTAATTGTATCGTAATCGTATCGTAATCGTGTCGTAATCGTATCGTAATCTTATCGTCATCGTGTCGTAATCGTATCGTTATTGTGTCGTAATCGTGTCGTAATTTTTGGGGATCATGGCAAAGAAGGGGGAGGAAGGGGGAGGCAGATTTGATTTTTGTCCCAGCATAGCTATAAACATGCATGAGTCTCTTATATCCAAAACTATATATAAGGGGATGGGAAGGGGAGGGGGGGGGTGGGGAAAGGAGTTGGGATGGGTGGGGGTGGGAGTAGAACAATTTAATTTTTTGGTAAAAATTGGCGACATTTTCAACATATTTGAGAAAATTTCCAAAATATTTAAGAAATTTTCCGAAAATGATGGAAAATTTCCCGATAATTTCCCAAACAAGAAGAAAATTTCCCGAAAGCTGAAGTTCAAAGGTAAAAGGAATCTGACTCTTCAAAACCAATTCGTCTCACTTAAGTGGGGTGAAGGTTAAAGAAGGGGAGAGGGGGGGGGGGGGGTCGTACGCCACCGAGTGTAAAGACATTTTTTTTTTTTTTAGATATTGCCTAGACACGAGAATTATTTTCTAATATGATGAATTTTGATTATTTTTTTCTATTTTAATCGTTTTGCTTGTTCATGCAAAAACAATCAAAAGAAACGACACGATTTAATATCAGCTTATACGGTAATAATGCAAGTAATTATGAAATAGCGAGAATGTAATATTTCGTAACACACGAAGAACTCATTATGTATTACCTCGTTTCTGTTCTTTGTGGGCGGCTTATTGGTACGACTGGTCTTCTGATTGGCCTTGTCACCTTATTCTACAGGTACAACTGGTCTTCTGATTGACCCTATCACCTTATTCTACAGATACGACTGGTCTTCTGATTGGCCCTGTGTACGACTGGTCTTCTGATTGGCCCTGTCACCTTATTCTACATGTATGACTGGTCTTCTGATTGGCCCTGTCACCTTATTCTACAGGTACGACTGGTCTTCTGATTGGCCCAGTCATCTTATTATACAGGTACGACTGGTCTTCTGATTGGTCCTGCACCTTATTCTACAGGTACGACTGGTCTTCTGATTGGCAGATTGGTCCTGTCATCTTATTCTACAGGTACGACTGGTCTTTTGATTGGCCCTGTCACCTTACAGAAAATGAAACAAACTTCAAGGGTTAAATCAGTGCATGGTCAAACATATCTTATGTGAAAGGACTTTCAAAGAAACAAAATGTATAGATGCATTATATATCCTATTCTGTGCAGGAGTTGTATTTATCTCATTTCACCAGTGTACTTATGAGCGTAGCCAGCATTAAAAAAGTGAGGAGGACCGAGCAGGTTCTAGACCACCCACCCCCTCCCCATCCTTCCAAGACGAAGTGTTTAATCAATGTTTTCGAAAAACAAAAAATATATATAAAACAAAAGAATATCCCAATCTTTAAAAGTATCCTCGAAATATTTCCTCATATTTCTCAAAATTGAAAGTTTGTGTATTTTGATGATATTGGATATGTCAGGATTCAGGAAAGTAGTAAAACAGAATCCATAGTGAAGTGAATATATCATTTTTAGCACCAGAAGAAATTTTGAAGAAAAAAATCATGTAGTAAAACAACTTTAACTTGTTGGGAAAGTGAGAATGATGGCGCCGCCAACTTTCTACATCAGACGTCCATACAAGTCATTTTCTACAAGAGTGAAACTTTAAATCTAAACTTTAATATCTCTTCTAGGAAAGGAGATTTTAAAGTATTTTCTTTACCATTTTATTTCTTTTGAAGACCTCTTTTAGCAAACAATGAACTTGAATTACCACAGAACTAATCATTCAACAACATAAATGTAGAGAAATTTTCAAACGTGTGTTTTAAAAGTGACTGGCTTAATACGCCTAATTCAAAAGTGTGAAGTCATACCAACACTTCCATGGCAAGGTTGATGTATTTCTAGGAAAATAGATTGCTTTCTTTCAAAATGTTTAGAAAGACTATTTTAATCATTGAAATGGAGTATATATGACAAATACTTTAAATGAACATGTTCTGCCCATATATTCAAGTACACAATAGTTTCCATTTTTGGCAATATTATTTGAAATTAAATGTTTCAATATGGGTTTTTTTTCGTATAGCGGTTGCGATTTTAGGGAAGATTTAGGCAGAACATTCCATCCACTCACTAAAGTTCTTGATTCGATCAGAGGTATACTAAAATATAAATCTACTATTGACCAAACGGCTATTACTATGCAATCAATATCGTATCGATCTAGTAGCGTATAGATATATCACAAACGTACTTCTATCAGCGGAATTAATTACGTCATATCAAACAAAGCTGCATTAATGTCAAAATTTTACCCTTAAAAGGTATATAGTGCGAAATTGGGAATATTCTTATTTTGAAATCAGTAAAAATTATGATATTGTATGAAGCTTGGTGAGTCTTTCATGAACATAAATTTAATCAATATAACTTCAATGTATCAATGATTAGTAGATCTGAATTCAAACGCTCACGCACCGCCCCTTCTGTGAGCAATATGCCGCACGTCTCTATTTATGTTATATTATCTACATTGCTTCAACGAAACCTGGAAACGTCTTTAAATTGTACACAACAAATCTCTTTTGTGTTAGTGCACTAGTTTGTAAACTTTTTTTCTGTCGTGGCCCTCAGGATAAACTTCATGCTCAAAATCCACCAACTTTTAATTGAGAATTATTTTGTAAATTTTTTTTAATGAAGAGAATATGGACTTTAAATTAAGTGCTGTTTGTTAAAAATTGTATTTAAAGGCCATCTATCGTGGTTAAAATGTGGCGGCGTACAATTTATTCCAAAGCGATACTGATTGGCCTATCAATGTAAGTGCACGCTGTATCATTGTGTTTCAACCAATCAAAACACAGGATTTTAATTTTATTTACCTCGTACGTTAGAGGTAACAACTGGCTTTTAATGGTTACGACGCTGCAATAAATTTCAGCAATGCTTATTCAAAAGTTTATGGCGTTGTTTTTATTTGCAAAAATCATGTAAATTGGCAACGTTGAGAAATGCAAACGAAAAGTTTCGGTGCCATCCGATATTTCAATAGCCACCTCCCAAACGTTATATAAAGAATGGTATCGTTTAGATATTTTTACTGTTTCAGAAACATAATAGAATATATTTTTACACCAAAATAAATATTTTTTGGAGAGTCTCAAAGGTGGTGAAGGAGAATGATATTATTTGAAATTTGAAATGAACGAGGATAGTCTAGCCGGAAACTTCAACAGCTAAGTTAAAAATTGTTAGCGTGGGTACGTACGCCATGTGCACTTTCCATCTGGTGAAGTAATCTTGCAACCTGAATCTGAATTGGTTACGGTAAAGGTGATGGAAACTTATAGTATATCACACATTGCTGTATTCAATGGTGCTTTGCAAACTTACAGGTTTAAGTCGGTAAAAATCCTTCTGGACATGAACCACAACCGAGCGTAACAAGTATGAGGAAAAACAGTTTAACAAGTTTAGTAGGTTAAGTTTAGCTTTGAATCAGTTTAGACTTGGTGAATGTATATTAATGTCTGGTGGTAAAGCATTTCAATCTTTTAGTGTTTGAGCAGTTCGGGAAAGAAGGAGTATTTACATTCGTTTTAGCATTGGAAACGTGGAAATTCAGATATCATGATTATTTCTTGTATTGATTATTACGTTTGGGATAAGGTTATCATTATCATTGGCGATGATTGTTAAGTTGAACACAGCATATGAAAGCAGGTGTTCTTTCTTCATATTTTTAGCAGGGGCTTATCCATAATTGATGACGTCTTTATTTATCGTATCTGATCTATTTTATGATAGATTAATTAATACCTACATCACCTTGTTATCTTTCTTTGTTTTCGTTTTTGGGGAAACTGACTGAGGGCGGTTTCAGATTAGAGGGACAGACTGACAGAGGCGCGTATGAGTTAGAGGCACCCCAGAAAAGGGTTTGCATGCTTTGTTTTAAAGACAATTTTCTAAAAATAAAGAAAATGAAGAAAATTCCCTGAAATTGAATAAAAATTGCTGTAAATTTAAGGTGAATTCCTAAAAATTCCCATGATTTTTCCCAATTAGCGTGGCCAAAAAAAGACCTATTTTAAAATTGTATTGCTTTAAAATTCATTATGGCTCCCATGCGCGCATGGTCTTGATGATAAGAACTTCACTTCCTTATCCAAATTTTTTGTTCGTAGATTCTGGCCCTTGGAAATTTTGGTCCATTTTGAATTTTTTTTTTTTTTTTTTTTAATTAAAGCCTGAAGCTTTTTATCCAAAAGTGCAGATTTTGGGGTCAATAATGAAGATTTTGGGGCCAAAATAAAAGATGTTTGGTCGAAAATGGAAGTATTTTTGATGCAAACTGTAAAAAGTTTGGTCCAAAATTAACGATAGCTCAGTCGATACGTTGCACAAAATGCCACGCATGTGGTTCATTTAGTATTTAAGTTAATAATATTTATGGCTTTGACAGAATTTTGGGAGATGAGGGGGAGGCAAAGCCCCCAATAGCCCCTTAGACACGTCACTGCTTTCTTTATTACTATCCATACAACAACAAAAATGCCATGACAGCCATTTTTAAACTGTTTTAAGGGTGTTCTTGTAAGTTTACCAGAAGTTTTAGAGATACGGCTAATACCTTTCAGGGTTGCCATATTGGCCTATTACCAGCCAAATATGGCAAATTTGGCCGTTTTGAGACATTATTGGTTGACAAATTTTGCTCAGTAATTCGGCCGACTTTGGTTGTTTTGAATATTTTATGAAACTAAACTTATTCTTTCCTTAATTTCACTCTCAACTCTAAAAATTACATACGTCTGTTGTTAGCATTATTAATATCAGAGCGTTGGAACTCTGAATATAGCCTACAGTCAAATAATATTTGTTTCCATTTGACTTTGTAAAAACTTTTGTGTGAAGCGAAAACAAATATACATCTTTATCTTGTATTTTACAACGTTAGGTACTTAATTCTTTCAATGATTCAGTGATTCCATTGGAAAGTGATTTGGCTGTTGTTTGCCCGATTTGACCGATTTTCAATAGATATTTGACTGGTAAACGTGTGGCACCCTGATATCCTTTTTAGTGGAGAGAAAGTAAGCTTTACACGAATATTAAAGGCCAATTGTCGTCTCTATAACGCGGCGGGAAATGGATTTCAATTCTTTTGTTTTGATTGGTCGAAACACAATAATACAATAAGCACTTACATCAATAGGCCAATCAGAATCGTTTGGGAATAAAATGTACGCCGCCACATTTTAATCACGACAGATGGCCTTTAAACTTTGATATTTTTCCCGATTTTTTTGGGTGAAGAGGGCAGCTCATCACACGAATATTGCTTGTCACAGCACCAACCAGATACCAGCGACGTCACTTGGCAGCTTGGTGCTGCTAGCCTTCGGAAAATAACCTTCCTTTCCGGGAAATTTTTTCCTTTTCGGGCAGGTTTTTCGATTTTCAGGAAATTTAAGCGAATTTTTTGTGCCAATTTTCGGAGAATTTTCAAAAGCTTTTCTTAATTTCCGGGCTATTTTCTACGATCTTTTAGAAATTTTCCTTACTTTTCAAGTAAATGTATTCAATATTCAGGAAATTTCCTTCATTTTTGGGCAGGTTTTTTTTTTTTTTTTTCGCGAATTCTTTGACCAATTTTGGGGAAATTGTCCTCAATATTAATAAGGGAGCTTTCCTTAATTTTCAGGGCAATGTTGAAACATTTCCTTTACTTCAGGGCAATTATCTTCAATTTTCAGGAAATTTCTTTCATTTTTCGGACAGGTTTTCGATTTTTAAGAACATCTTAGCGTATTTTGGGCCAATTTCTTGAAATTTTCTTGAATTTTGGAGAACTTTATTTCATTTCGAGGCAATTTTCTTCCATTTTTGGATAATTTTCTTCAATTCTCGGAACATTTTCTTCCATTTCCGGGCAATACTTCAATTTTGGAGAAATTTCCTTTAATTATCGGGAATTCTAGCCGAGTCGAGCATGATTCTGACAAATTACTGATCTAAAAAGTACATTTTACAGTTTTACATCCCTGCCTGACTATAAGATCGCTGTCCAAGTATCAAATTTTCACCGCCATGCCGAATCGGGAGGGCATGACCCAGATGTCTAGCCGAGTTGGGTATGATTCTGCTCGACTCGCAAAATTGTTTTGCCAATTTTTTTTTAAAATTCTTAATAATAGGGAGCTTACCTTAACTGCTTAATTTCCTTCATTTCTGGGTAATTTTCGGGAAAATTCTTTAATGATTTTGCCCGACTATAAGATGGGTTTGGGAGAGGGGTGGGGGCGGGGGGGGGGGTGCCGCTCACCCCACCTCTATCCGCAGACCCGTATTAAAACAGGCCTGTAAGGAGGAATACTGGTCTGCTGTTGGGATAAATTTCCGATCGATAAATTTCATGCCTCCGAGAGAGAGAGAGAGAGTTAAACACACAATTACAATAACGGGGTCGTCGCCTGCGTATTCGGTTTTGATAGTACAAATGCTATCACGAAACGCTTAATACGACCCGGACGAGAACACAGGTACGACGTACGGACAGACATAACATCGACAACCAAGTTAATGTCCACGGCCTTTGATAACCAGTTGTGGTGCACTGGCGTGTCTACCCACCCCAGGATTAAACCCGGGGCCTCGTGGTCTGTAGACAGGTATGATAACCGCTACACCACAGTAGGTAGATGCGCACAGACGACTTAAGTGCAAAGGGGACATGAATATTCATATCAACCAGAAAATTGCTATATTGTTACGTGCTATAGCATTCGATTTTTTGGGGACACCTGAAAATACGCTTTCACGTTTCGATCTAGTCAGTGGCGTAGCTAAGGCACTACGGGCTGGGGGAAAGTGGGGCGCTACCGACCCCTATATTATAACCCCCCCCCCCTCTGGTGGGGATCATTGATCGGACGGGACTATTAGCTGATCACTAGGTCTAACCAACCAACCAACTGAGTTTATATTGACAGGCAGGAATGAAATATAATACAAAAGTACGTTGTCAGGGCCCATTTAGGGGCCCTGACAACGAAGGCCGGCCCCCAAGTAGGGGCCCGTTGTCATTCCAAATCACGAGGCCTAAATCTTTTGTTTCAAACCACGGGGCCCTTTAGAACCTGTGCCGGGTGCGGCTTCCCACTGCCCCCTTTGTTACGCCAATGGGTCTAGTGCCAAAAGTTGCCCCTAACTGTTCCCAGACTTTACTGTTCCCGCAACATCAGAATCAACAGTAAAAAGTTTGATCATGATAAAAACACAATGGATTTACATATATTTGTGTTGCATTTGTTCATGCAACATAAATATATGTCCAATTTACAAATCACATGTTACACCTACAAATTCGTATACTGTTATAGTTAAATTTTCTTCCATTTTGATACTTGACAGTTTTTACTATATCTTAAGCAGTTTAACTACGGGAGCGCGGGGCCCGCATCCCCCGTGAGATCAATTTTCTTTCAGATTTTGCTGTTGTTGGAAAGTCACATATTTGTGTCCGTTTTATCTGTTTATAAGTCTTCCCCCTCTCCCATTGACACAACTGCCCCCCTCTTGCCCGCAGCATCAACATCCTGGCGCACCCACTGACTTTAAAACTTTAACTAATGTCGCCTTTCATACGTCTTACAAATTTCAGAAATTCCATGAAGATATATCGAGCAGCTTATATGATGTTTTTCTAACTTTCGTTAATCGTGAATACTAAAATAGCCGGCGAAATCGGAAGAGCTTCGGTGTTACACCACCTTGATCACAGCAAGAACTTCTAAACGAGCCCCTGGGCAGCAGCCCCTGGGCAGCTGCCCATTCCATGGGCTTTGCGCTCAATTATGTCGCCAACGTTGGGACATAGTGTCAGCAAAATTAACATCAATTCCCCATTCACAACTTTAAGATAATCCCTACCTTTATTTTAGTAACAAACCACTGTTAGTCCTAATGGGTGCAATTCAATTTGATATGATCAATATCTGAATATGGTGTCCTGCACTGGACGCACCCCTACTCTTTATTACCTTCCGGCGGCGACGTATGAAAAAGAGGGAGGGGAGAGGATTGTCCTTTGAAAGAGTTTTGTAATTAAATTGATAAGTAAAAAAGTAATAAATCAGCAAATTGCCAGAAGGCTGTTTCGATACGGTTAGCAGCAGTGGCGTAGTGGGTCATGTTTCCCTGGAAGGGCAAGTGCACCCCCATCAATATATATATATATATATATATATATATATATATATATATATATATATATATATATATATATATATAATATATATAATATATATATATATATATATATATATATATATATATATATATATATATATATATATATATATATATATATATATATATATATATATATATATATATGAATAAAAAAATGCTCATAAGACTGTAAGATTAAAACGTTGGAGACATAATGGATCTAAATTGCATGCTTCGTTTAAATGGTATACCGGCAGACCGGTGGGATATTGCTTAAAATCAGTGTTTAAAATTCATGGGCGAAGCCACCCTGGTATATGGGTATAAGGGCATAGCCCCCGGAAGCCCTGCATTTCACGTGAATTTCATTGTTATTGCTTAATATTGTGTCAAATCTAGGGTATAAGCCTTGCGTTTCTCGTAATTTTGGTAGCAGAAAATTGAATAGAATTGTGTAAAATTTAGGGACGAAGTTCCTTCCATTACTCGCTATTTTGAGAGCAGATAACTGATTAATATTGTGTCAACTTCAAGGTTCAAGCTCATTACTGGCCAAAGGGGCGAAGCCCGGAAAGACAACGGAAATCCTGCGGTTCTCGTGATTTTGAAAACAGAAAATTGTTTAAACTCATATCAAACTCATGCAGGGCGTCGAAAGCCCTGTCCTTTTGGTAATTTTGATAGCGTCCTAAACATTGTGTCCAATCTAGCCTGAGGGGCTAAGCGCTGCATTTCTTGTTGCAAAAATTGCTTAAATTTGTGTAAATTCCATGTTTGAACGCCACTGGTTATAAGAAAATTTCCCAATGGTAAGAAACGTTCTATGGAAACATAATTTACTTCAGTTGCGTAGGAATCGGGGGCCAAGGGGGCATTTGCCCTCAATAATTTCATTAAGGGCATAGTACCATTTTGGCACCTCCTCCCCTCCCCCCCCCCCTTCTTTTTCATCCCTGAAGGTCTAATGAATTGATATTGAAGAGTCAAGATTTTATGGCATCTTCAAAGTTTCTTCCGGAAATCTTCAATTTCGAGAAATCTCATTCAACTATTCAATTTTTGTGAAATTTCCTTCATTTACGGGTAATTTGCTTAAATGTTCAAGAAATTGTCGAAAAGTTTTTTCAATTTTGGGGAAATTTCCGTCATTTTCAGGAAATTTTCTTCATTATCGGGAAATCTCCTTCCCTTTTTGTGAAATTTGCTTCAAATTTTGTGAAATTTCTTCAATTTTTTAAAGGTCAATTTTCGAGAAATGTTTGTCATTTTTGTCAAATTTGTTTCAAATTTTATGATTTTTTTTTGTAATTTTTGTAAAATTTCGTTCAATTTTTGGAAAATTTACAATAATTTGGGGAACATCTTTTCATTTTTCAGGAAATGTCGCCAAATTTTACCAAAATTGTCAATAATTTTTCGCCCCCCCCCTCCCACCTCTATTCACAAATAGTTTTTACCGTGATAAGAGTACATTTTTGTAGTTTCAGTGTTGGTACAAAATTCAAATCTGCCCCTCCCTAATATCATACATGTTCCTACGTCGCTATACTTCCAATTTTGCTTGTACCAGGAAAATTCTCCTCTCCCAAAGTTGACCTGTACCTCTGTCCGTCATACCACCAAATATCTAAATCATTTGAATTAATTAGGAAAGTTAAGTCACTCCTATAAATTGTTATAAATGGACCTTCATGGGCAGTACACTCGAAATTCGGAGATGTTGTCAATGGACTGATGAATGTTTTCCTTTTGTATGGATTAATGACTCAGTGCGAGGTATTAACACTTGCCACAAAGACACATTTTGAAAGTTAATCAGATTATATGTTAAGCGGGTCGACTTAAGGCACCCTTAAATTCTCCTCTCTCGACGCGTACGGGCGGGCTTTGATTATCCAAATACAAGGGCGGATTTAAACCCCTCCCCCACACCGCCACCCCTTTTTTTACTCACCTAACCGTTAGCAGTGTTGCACGTTGTTCAAAAAAGTAATTTTATATACCCTTTCTGTTTTTTATGTCTGCGGATTGATATTCATTGAATATCCATATGTTCATTGCAGCTATCAACTTCTCATTATTTGTTTACGGAGGCTTAAAAGTAGTTTAGCAATAAAACATTTTAGCAATAAAAACATTTTTTTGAAAGGTACGGGCATCGTCCTTTCGACCCCATACGCGAACTGCGTTCACATTACTGAAAATAAAATCTAAGATGACTTTTAATAATCTCGATTCGGGGGATCAATCCCCGCTGCGGATCCCTTTTGAAGATTTATACAATTTATTGTCTCCATAAACTGATAAATTTGGTGAAATACAAAAATATATACAAAAATCTTTCAAATTGGATTTTCTTATTTTTCATGGATTTCCTCATTTCCTCATGGAAAAATATTTCCTTCAAATTTGAAAATGGGAAACATCAGTATTATGCCTAACAAGACGGGACGAAATGAAAGAGTTGTCAGGACCAGGTCTGATCAATCATAGAATGATCAATCATAGAATATTGCCCGAAAATCGAAGAAAATTTCCCGAAAATGAAAGAAATTAAAGAAGTTTCCAAAAATGAAACATATTTCGAAGGAATTGCCGGGCCAAACTGCCAAAATTAAAAGAAATGGAAAAAAATACCAAAAAATTGAAGAAAATTTGCCAAAATACGAAGAGAATTGCCCAAATTTGAATGAATTTGAAGAAAATTTCCCACAAATTGAGGAAAAATGCCCAAAAATTAAACAAATTTCTAAAAAATGGAAAAGACTTTCCCAAACTGCGAAAAATGAAAGAAATTGAAAGAAATATCTGAAAATTGAAGAAAATTTGTTGAAAATTGAAGAGAACTGCCCCAAAATGAAAGTATTTATAGAAAATTACCCCAAAATCATAAAAAAAAATACGCAAAAATTGAAGAAAATTGCCCGAAAATGAAGGAAACTTAAAGGCTTCAAAAAATTGAAAGAAATGAAAAAAAATCGAAGAGAATTACCCAAACTGCGAAAAAATGAAAGAAATTGAAAAAAATTACCCCAAAATCGAAGAAATGTTTTCCAAAATTGAAAGATTTCTTATTTCGCTATCACCAAGCCATTACAAAGCCATCACCAAAATTTAAGCGATATTTAACTTTTTATAATTTGTCTTGTTTATTTTACTATAACATATACCATGGTACCGGTACGTATATCCCGCTATTTACATTTACATAAAGAATACCCACCCCCCACCCCTTTCCTTCTCTACACCACTACTGAATACACTGGGCCTCTTACAAATTTTATCGTACAAACTACAGGGTTCTCTATTTCTGAAGTGATTGTCGAAAGCTGTCCTAATGTTATAGTCATGTACAACCTAATGATTTTTTTTTGTTTTTTTGCCGCAGACTATTCTCCTGAATTCATATACCGGGTACATTGTACCTGTAAAGTTATCTTATGATACCCATTAAGCATTCTAACTACAAAATGTTATTATTTAAAAAAAAAAATCTTTCAAATATTTGGGCAGAAAACAATACGTGCATGGATAATTTAGGGCCATGGATAATTTAGGGTCATTTTCATGATTTTACTTTGGCTCCCCCTTTTTTTTTTTTTTTGCCCTTGAAATATATCCGGCTCCTCCCTCCCCTTTTTTTTTTTTTCGCCCTTGAAATATATCCACCTCAATGAGAATAATATTGATTTGTCAAAGGTCTGAGATTCTTTTTCTGCACTGCATGGCTGACTGAGATCAAGGCTTGATTTTTTTTCTCTATATTCAGGCTGACCTGCTGACTGGGACATCAAATCACATTCCAATTGTCCAATAACAGAATAAACTAGAATATCAGCTCTCTGTAGAACGCATACCTCTGCCTCCTTTGTAATTCCAACACTATACAATAGTTTTAGAGTTCATTAGATCCCCGTACTCATTAATATCTACCTCAGAAATCCTAGGCCCACCAAGATTCACCTTAATAAAAAAAATGATTTTTAGGACTAATATTTTGCAATTTTTGGTGATTATTGTCCTATGTATTCGGTTATTCACATCTGTAATTTAAAACTAAAAGAAAAGAAACATCCACCAGCAACTTTCGGACCGATCAAAAAATCTTTCAACTGAACCATACTTCGGTATGGCATAGCTGCTGTATTGCCGTATTTCAAAATAAAGTGAGAGTGCTCTTACAATTCTTTGCCGCCAGTTTCAAGCAGAGTGCCTTGCCATCATATACCCAAGAAAATGGACTGAAGTGTAGAGCATGAAAAGGTTGTTAACAGGTTAAAGCACAATTTCGTTATCTACAGAGAAATTGTTGATTTGGTACCAACTTGTATTAAATGCCCAAAAAAGGTAATATCAGATGCATACAATATATGATAACACTTTTGCACCTGATAACATTTTATTGGACAGATAACCAGGCATAAAAAGTGGAAATTTCTGATAATGACAGTCATTTGTCTTTAATTAAAAAGATTCACCTCTTGAAATTATTGTTTTGCACTTTCAATTTTCTTGACATTTATGGTAAAGTCTTATTTGGGCATATCGCAATTGAGCATCTAACCCACCAAGTCTGATCACTTCACTGCCTCAAGAACCATACAAATTTCCCGTTTGCAAACGTAAAATTGCACTGGTAATTTGAGTTTCCATCAAAAATTGCTACTAATTGAGAAAATTGCTTTATTTTCGGGATTTTTTTTCTTCAAATTGATGTTAATCTTTTAATTTATGTTAATCTGCTTCATTTTCGGGATTTTTTCTTCAAATTTATGGTAATCTGTTAATAATTCCTCAATTTTACCTGCGCATGCAACCAGGAAGATAAAATCCTCTGCATCCTCCCCCCCCCCCTCCCTCCCCTCCTTCCCCTTCTATGCCTCTGAGTAATGCGAGCACATTCTAACTTCTACGACGTAAAGATTCGAGCACATCATTTTGACATCCTTTTGCCAGTTATTTTTTCATCAGTTATTGATGGGACCAGGAGACTTTGAAGCCTCGGGCAGCAATTAAACCAATTTGTTCTATCCTTCCCTCCGCACTCCTTTAGAAACATATTTTCTAAATTCAAAATGTTCGCAATACAGCAATAGGGACCAGGTCATTACGCTATTGACACAAGGACTCCGCTCAAAGCCTTCGACGGCCACCCCCAGGGTCGTAATTTTTACTTCGAGTACTGAGGAGGGGGGGGGGGGGGGAGTAACACAAATATGTCAGCATCATGCCGAGTTGGGACGACATGACTGTTATATTCAAATCTCACTTGATTCAGAAACTATATCTCTGATTCAAACAGCGCATCCAACATTTTACATCTCTGCCCGACTAAGATTGGTGCCCAAGAATCAAGTTGTCAGCATGCCAAGTGGGGCAATGGGGGAGGGCATGACCCCGATAGCCGAGTTGGGCATTATTCCCTGCCAGACTTAGATCGGTGTCCGGTAGGAAGCGGCAGTTCCCATCCCATCGCCTTGTACGGCCATAACAGTACATCTGACATTTTACATATCTGCCAGACTTAAGATTAGTGCCGAAGTATGATATTGTCAGCATCATGTCGAGTCGGGAGGACAGGATTTCATTGGGTATGATTGAGATATATCTCTGATTTGATATTCAAAAATATGTATAATTCAAATAGTACATCCGATTATGTCCCATCTCTGAAAGACTAATATCGGTACCCCCTCTCCGTCTTTTACGGCCATAAAAATAACACAAATAACTATGATATTTTCAAAAATATGTTGAATTTTTACGAGCTTCAAGAAACAAACAAAAAAAGGATAACAATATTACTTTTACT